>JAXGGA010001304.1:0-80000 GCA_038373865.1 Uloborus plumipes
ACGGTACAAATGTCTTATATTGATTTAAACAAACTGTGCAGAATAATAATAATACAGTAGCACTCAATCCTCTTTTTCAGTTCACCCTTTTGAATTTTAACCGTATCCTCAGAAATACCGCTTATGGGTCATTCCTTAGAAATGTCAACCTCAGCCGAAGAAAAAAAAATACCGAAGTGAAATAAGCATCAAAAAATAAATAAATAAAAATCATACAACATAAGAAGTTTAAAAATTTTTTAAAAGTATTGTAATTATCACTGAGATTAGCCATAATAAATAGTATAGTGTGTTTACTGCTTGTTATTCGATAGTTACGTTAGTCACGTTACATTAGTCACACTCCATCTTGAGTAAAAGTGGCACTTAAGACTATAAAAAAATTGAGATTTAATAAATGTGTTTTATGTTTTTAAAAGCCAACTTTACACATTTTTCAAATATATCATTCAATATTTAACACTTGCTTAACTTTGAGAAATTTTTGCCTCACAACATGAGCATTCATTTTCAGGGTTGCAAAAATGTTATGTTAGTCACGCTGCAATATTGGTTGTAAAAATATCTACTGTCAGTAATTTTGTTTTAAATTCTTAGCAGAAATGATACATAGATACCATGTGGGCCATCCCATGAAAAGTGAAACCAATTGGTCAAAAATTCATATTGAAGTTATGTTGCTATGATATACATCATTTTAAAGCTTAAGATGTATATTTTAAGAATCTTGCATTGTTTTTTTGGTGAGAGTTAGAATAATACTTGTTTTCTTAGTTGGAAGTAGGATATTCACGAACTTGTAAAAATCAGAAAAAAAGAACACATTTTCAAATGCATATTTCTCATCGAAAAATAAAAACAAAAATAACTACTTGTAGCACAATTTTAACTACTAAGACGGTACTATAATAATATGCATTCATTAATTTCTTTTGAATTGATCTAAATGGTGTAATTGAAGTTTGAAAAAAAGAAGTTTGATGTTACGTCTGTAACAAAAAAGAAGCAAAAGTTGTCATTACGTCCTAAAAAATCAAAATAAAAAAAAACCCTTAATGGTCCTTTTGGCAAATTCTTAGAGTAATTGCCCACCATAGTTAAAAATATTGCAACTGATTTAGTTTTTAAATTGATGCTGTTACAGACGTAACATTTCGGACATAACAAATGGCTCTATGTTACGTCCGTAGCAAAAGTAAATTTCCAATTAAATAGGTAAAAAGCACAGGATGAGCAATACATGTATATAGCATAATATGGTACGAGTACTAAAGTTTCTGGTATTCTGATTTTGAAATTTTTAATTATGTCGGCATGTAATTGAAATTTTTTTCTTAAGATTAATAAAATACACATATGGTATAACTGATTATAATTTATACCTCAACTGGCATTTTTTTGCTACGTCACATGGAAAGGGAGCTGTGGATGGAGTTGGGGGTATGGTCAAGCACCAGGTTTGGCAGAGAGTAAGATCTAGAACAGCATTTGTCAACGACGCTCTTTCTTTTTTTCAGTGTGCAAACTCCATTGCAGGAAAAGTTAAAATTATTTATATGCCCCAGGAAAATGTTTTAAAGCTGACGCCAAAATTGGAAGAACGGTGGGCTAACATCGCGAATTTGCCAAAAGCCCGCGAAATGCATTGTTTTCGAACAGAATACGAAAATACCGTTCGAATTTCGAGAACGTCAGATGAAAAAGGACACATTTTTTCATTCAAAAAAAAAATTATCAAAATTGACCAACTGTCACCAAGAAGGTTAAATTTTAGTTTGGTACTAGTATTCTGCTATATCATCCAACATTTTCAAATTTTTAAGTTCTCCTAAGACCAATCACTGATTCCAGGGAGGAATTTACTTTTCCCGATTTTTTTATGTAGCAGCCCCATTATGCATTAATTTTCAGAATACAAATAAATAAATTTGTGTAAAGGCCCTTCTAAACTTTTCTAGTGTCAATCTTTCTTGGAAATAATTGTCTTAAGATGCATTAATTTATTGTTACATATTGACATATCGGCATATGCTCTCATCTCCCCCAGACTTACCCAAATTTTCTAAAACTGTTACAGTATAACTTAAAATATTCAAATAATGTGTTAATTAATGCTACTGTATTGTTTTAGTACAAAAATCTTTGTTTATTCCTGCTTTAAAATACTGTTTTCTACTTTCAAATCACAGATGTTACGTCTGTAACACCACTTTGTTTCGTCCGTAACAAGTTTATGAATTTTTTTCACAAATTTGGCAGTCAAAATCCACACAATCTTTATGGTTTTAGAAAGCTTGAAGTCTCTAGAACACGTATTAAAAAAAAAGTTCAAAATTTCTGTATAATTCAGAGGAATATTGTAAGTTGTATGACATAGTCGAGTTTTTGCTGTTTTGTGAATTACGTCTGTAACAGGCAGTTTTTAATTTCTGTATTTTTTTGTAATTAAGCAATCTGCACGCAAATTTAATGTAGCATAAACATCATCAAGTTACACTACAGGAAAAAAAATTGAAGACTTTCATCAGCCCAAACCAGAATTATTTGTGTTTAAAGTCTGCGATTGTTACGTCTGTAACGATGGAATTGCCCATGTACATTGTAAATCCACCAGCATAACTAAAAAATCTTTTTTATCCTTTTTAGTTACAAATAAAAAGTTACAAAATCAGCTCTGAATGTGACGTTAGTCACAATGGAATAACCCTTACATTAATTTAGTATTATGAATACGATATGGCTGGAATCCTACTGGTGCTTGGAAAGTACCATTCCTTGTACTCTGCTGAGATGCCGACAGTTGGTGTCAGCGATCGGAAACAGTTTTCTTAGTGGCTAGTACCGGTTCTAGGACCTAAGCCCTAGTGATAGTCAAAACTTTTATACTCCGTACATATGTTGTTTGATGCATTGTCAAATATGAAAAACAATGAAAGATTCAATTGAAAATTAATTCAGAGCATAAAGGGTTAAAATAATACTTGGTTAAGGAAACAAATCTCCCTTCTTGAAGGTAAAAATTCACGCTAGCCTAGGATTGATACGTCACTTACTCATTCCCTTGTCTACAAGATAAAATTGGGAACAATTAAACAAATTTAATTAAATTTTCAAAAATTATAAAATTTAACTTCTGATTTGAAGATTTGTACTTATTTTATATTCTTCAAAAAACTTTAAACATTTAAATTTAATATCTACTAGCTTTTCAAGTATGGGTCAATTTTCAAGTGAAAATTTACGAGGAAGCGCTTCCAATTGATAGATTTGAATTTGATTCGAATATAAATTCGAATTGTTTGAGTTTCAAGCGAAACTTATTAAATTAAACATCAAAAAGGTTTTTTAATTATTAAAGAAAATTATGACTATTGAAAAATACTTATGGTTCGTATGCATTTACAGTTTTAAAAAAACTATATTAATTAGAAAATTAAGAGAAAGTGCAACTTTAATTGAATCGAAGTGTTATCCCTGTTTCGGATCTCGGAAAACACTATCGATTAAATGTAAACTACGAAAGAAAACACTATCGAATAAATATAAATTACAAAACTTACTTTCATTTTTTGATGAAACATTTTTAAATGTCAATAACTCAGTTTGCACAAAATAGTTTAGGTGTTTAAGTTTTATTGCTAGCGTATGCACACTGTTGAATTAAACTTAGGCTTTTAATACATGAGAAGTACATAATCTACTGCATGTACCATACACAGTGGAATTCCGGTAAATCGACACTCAGATAACTCGACAACCTCAACAAGTAGGCATTTATTTTTCGAATGGTTGGTCCAATGTCAATTTTAATGAGTGCAAACCTCTCAAACTTGACACAGATTTATATGAGCCTCTATAAGTCTACTCTACATCCCCTTGCTATTTTATTCCATTTTTGCTACCGCTATTCTTTCATATTGACCATTTCTGAGAATTCTGTTGTTAATGGGTCAGTCAATTCATTGTTTTCCAGAAGGAGCTATTTTTTGGAATTCCCACCAGTACCTAGACGAGACAGCCACCACACTTTGTGTTGTTCGTGCAGTCCTAGGGGAAGGAAGACGTTGGAGAAATGTACCCAGAAACAAGGAAACGCCAACACAACACGTGTTTTTCATAGAAGTGTGAGTAGAGCTTTTTTCTTTGGCACAAGCTCTTATATCTCTTCAAAAATTATAGATTTAGCACAGGGACGTCATTTCAAGTTTTTCCAGGGGGAGGCAAAGGGTCCAAACACAATGCAATTTCACCAGAAAACATCAAAATCAAGCACACTTATATGTAAATACATTGATTTCTCAAAGCCAGGGGGGGGGTAATTGACCCCCCCTGCCCCCCTTAAATGACGGGCCTGATTTAGCAATGAAAAGGTCCTTGAAATTGCTCTTTATATTTTGTTATATTCTTTAAAAATCAAACAAAAAAAAATAAAAAAATAAAAAGAAAGGAAAAAGCATTTGCTGAAATTAATTTTTATGGCATTGATAGTAAGCACTTGCAAATAAGCAATACAAATAACACTACAACAGTTGAAATTATGAAGCCTCGGTAAGCTGACACCCGCTTAACTCCACATATTTTTGTAATCCCTTAAGGTGTCGAGTTATCGAGGTTTCACTGTATAGCATTACTAGCACTTTAATTATATATGGTGCATACATGTTGCTCATACACCTCCGAGAAAGGCATAACTGTTTCAGGGACAACATTTTCAGATCCCTCAGTGTCATTTATTACAAAGTTATATTTAAGGATCATAGATTCAAAGAAGAAAACGAAGGTGTAACGCAGTAAGTAGCCGCCCCGAAGCCAGGGCTAAGGTAGAAACATGCATTTCATCCATGGACAGCAGTTTCGTGCTTATTATGCACTCATCAGCATGGAATAGGAATTAAACGAGCTGGAGACGAAAATCCTCTTATAGAGCAAAGAGAGCCAACAAAAACTGGTAGCTAATGTGAAATTAGAGCACTTATAGAGGATTTTTGCCTCCAGCTCGTTTCATTCCTGTTCCATGCTGATGAGTGCATAATAAGCACGAAACTGCAGTCCATGGATGGATTTCAAAAACATTTTTAGTACTTTGAGATCTCCACAGAAAATTCTGAAACAAAAAATGTTACGAGTAAGTTAAAACTTCATCTTTTGATTGTGTGTTTTTTCTCTCAGACGCACGATTCGAAAAAACTTTTCAAACGATATTCCAGTCGAAATTATTTCTGTAACCTTAATCGAGCATGTCACGAATAGAAACGGCCTGATTAAAGTAGAAGTGTCATTCATCATGAGAACCAGCCGACCCGTAATAACCAGAAAAAGTCTGAGAAATCGCGCTGACATTAAAAGTTGTTATTATTTCCTCGAATGAAACATGATCTATTGCGCATACGAATGGGTGAATCAAAACCAAGTTCGACACACACACCCAAATTCTTAGAATGTAATTACCGGCCTGGAAGAGCAATGGGTGCTCCATGGGAGGTTATTAAGTCGATTAAAAGCCCCGGGTGCCTTTTTTTCCCAACTGACATGGGTGACATTAAAACCCATGCTGCTGCCAGATTCGATTAGGAATTGATTTTAAAATGCGCAACTCGTGCGTTAAGGGAGGCAGAAAGGAAAAACGGTTGTTATTAATTTTGATAATTACTACCGATTAACCGTATAGTTTTAATTGATTCACCGTTTAATTTTGTGTAATTATTAGTCGTTGAATGTTTTGTAGTTTACGAAGGGTTTCAAAAGAAGTTTTTTTGAAACAAGACATAGAATTTTGCGCGTGTCAGGTTTAAATTATTAGTTAGCTGAAGGTTTCAAAATAATTACTCAGCAATCGTCAGGTGTTAAAATAAAACTCGGGTAAATCAGTAGCTATGGGCAAACCAAGGTTTGTCTTCAAATGTGAATAGCAAGTTTGAAATCGATATTCCAGGAACACCATCAGTAGAATCTCAACTATGGCAAAATATGGCATCTTTTTAGAACACCCCCACTAAATTTTTCCAAACAAAAGTTTATCTATTTTTGAAAAAAAAAATGTTCAAAATTAAATTTTTTTTTTCTGCGTTTAAGTTTTTGAAGGGCTTCTTTTTCTTAACGGCATGAAATTACTATTTCTTATCTGATCGTGTAGTTCTATTGGTACTTAATAATTCTTCATTTTTTTTCTATCATATAGGTATTTTTTGAAATTAGTCAAGATATTTAACAAGTCGTAGTTTATTTAAGTTGCACCGTCTCATTGCTGCGGGCACTCGTTGGTGTGCTAATTTTACACCAGCTACTAGTTTCTTTTGGCACTCTTAGCTTCTATAAGATCTTCTATAAGATACCTGCCTCCACCGCGGTTACTTCCTATTCCAGACAGATGAGTCCATACTAAGGACTAAACTGTAGTCTCTGGATGCGACAACCGAGCTGGCGGTGCGGTGTTTTGCATGCATTTCTGCTTTAGCCCTGGCCTAAGGGCGTTAACTTACTGCGTAATGTCTTTTACTTTATCAAAGTTTCGAGAAAATTACCTAACATCTGAATAACCATATTTTGTATGTTTCTAAAATATTCTTCAGTTGTTGTGTGAAAAGCTTCTTTCCAGCTGAAAGAAGGCAGATGCTGTCTTGTCAGCCTGATCGCTCACTTGCTAAAAATAAAGCCTGCTTTTGTCAAAGTTGTGCTTTTTCCACTGCGTTCTCATTCCGAAGCGACAATCTTATATACAGGGTGTCCACTCCAATCGTGGACCAATAGCTAATTTCTAAACCGTTAGAGATAAGCATATAGTTTATTTAGTAAAAAATCTCCAAATTACGAAAGGAATTTTGGGTCTATTCAATGTTTTTCAAAAAATCAAATTTTGAAAGAGTTACGAAATTTAAATTTTTATACAGCCCCCCAGTCCTATCAATCATATTTAGTAAAACATTCTTGACACTGTAACGTTTAAAACTAAAAAAAAATCACTCTTCTACCACAAAAATTGACCGAGTTATGACGTTTTGAAAAATCAAGATTTTGCATTGTTTCATGACGTCATCGAGAGGGACCGTATGCGAAATCCTTCAAAATCTTGATTTTTCAAAACGTCATAACTCGGTCAATTTTTGTCGTAGAACAGTGATTTTTTTTAAGTTTTAAACGTTATAGTGTCAAGAATGTTTTACTAAATATGATTGATAGGACTGGGGGGCTGTATAAAAATTTAAATTTCGTAACTCTTTCAAAATTTGATTTTTTGAAAAACATTGAATAGACCCAAAATTCCTTTCGTAATTTGGAGATTTTTTCCAAAATAAACTATATGCTTATCTCTAACGGTTTAGAAATTAGCTATTGGTCCACGATTGGAGTGGACACCCTGTATTATTTCTCTAACCTGTTTTATTTACCAAGCCAGATCTACTTCACATTTCTTTATCAAAGTCCATAATTTATCCCCCATTTTAAAGCTTATTGTACTGGCCACTGATGAAAAATAGACCCATGATCTAAAAATAGTCGTCGTCGTCCCCAGTCGAAAAAACGTTTTTTTATTTTGTTTTTTATGACACATTACTTAAAAAAATAGCTTCCGCAAATTATGACCTATTGGCGCTTTTGGTAGAGCGGCGGGCTCATAATGGGAAAGGTATGAGTTTAAATCTGGGGCGAAAAATATTTCCTTTTTTTTTTTCCAGCAGAATTCTAATCCAACTTTCCATCATCTTATGTACTATCTCTTTTTTTTTGTATGTTTTTGTTGGTACTTCAGAATTTTATAAAAAACTGCCGTTGTTCAAAAATTACTTTAAAAAACGGTTTTTGCATATTTTCTCAGTCGCAAAAGCTTTGCACGGGTAAGCTTATAGTTTATATATATATATATATATATTAGAGATGGAACGAAGCTTCGGCCGAGCCGAAGCTTCGGCCATTTTGCCGAAGCTTCGGTCTGGCCGAAGCATGAGTTGTGATTCGGCCGCTTCGGCTGCTTCGGCCTGAAATTTATGCAGCAAATTTTCTGCTACAATTATTATCATTTTTTTAACTCAAAATTGTTCCTCATGATAAAGCATAATAGAAATTTATATTCAATTAAAAATATGTGCGTTTTGAACATTTGAAGCCAGAATGCATTCAATAATTAATAAAATATTTATTAACAATATGTTCGTTTAAATATTACATTTCGTTATATTTGTTCAAAAAAACTTTAGTTTTAAAATAAAAGCTATATAAATATACTGCATTGAGTATTTTTCAATGATTTCTAGCTTTGAAACTTTGAACAATGGTGATGGTTCTTATGTGTACAAGAGCAGATGTGCAAATATTATGCATCCTAGATTACTTTCTTTTAAAATTTTATCTTTTTTGAAATTTATAGGTACACAATTTCTGTTTTTTAAAAGAGATGCATTAATCTATCTACATATATTAACTTATTATGTATTTCATTGATCAAGATTCTAAACAACAAAGTCAGGATATAGTAAAACAAGTAAGTAATTGTTAATACATAACTTAAAACTACATCTTATTTATTTATTTTTGTATAAATCAAAATATGAGGAAGGGTCCAGTCCATTAGTCGCACACATCCACCCAAGATCCGCATTTTAAGTATTTATAATTAAAAAAGAATAAATTCTGATTAGTTGATAAACTTTTAAAAAGATTCGTCATTTATACTTGAATTAATAGAATAATACTTGCTCATTTGTCGCACAACTTAGAATTATGATGTAAAAAACAATGTCTCAGCATTTTTAGGCAGAATCCTGCTTCTTTTCTTTTCGTACATATTACCAGCTTCGGAAGATGTTCTTTTACTGTATACACTGCTATCTGGAGCAGAAAAGTAGTGTTTGGCCAATTCTGATAATCCTGGAAAAATTGTCTTATTTTCCATCCACCAATTCAGTAGGCAATTTTTCCTATTTAAGAGTGGCTTGTTCATGTACAGTTCTAGCTCTTTTTCTTTAGGCAACGAAAGTTCTATTACTTGTGATTTCCAAAACTCAACCTTGGAATGAATAGTTTCTTTGAACTTGTGACATTATTAAATAATCCTCTTAAAATAAATACCAAATGAAAGACAAGTAAAAAAGAATGCATGATACTATTTTTTCGAATTCACCTAAAACTGAAGCATTTTGTAAAAAGAATATTAAGATATTTATAATATATAACACAACGTAAATAGTAGTATATTGGGTAGTTCTATGGTATAATACATGATTATAATAGTTGTTTTATTATAAAACATCAACTGAACTGCAGATTGAGCTGTTCATGTTCCAAGTAGAGCTTTCTACTACTAATTTGCAATACAAAAATAGTAGTGTCGTCTTTTCTTGTACCAGCAGTACAAAGCAAAACAAAACAAGAAAACTTTTAACTAGTGAAATTAATTTAAGAATGACTCAGTAAGCTGAAAATGTTGTGTAATACTAAGAACATTTAAGTAAAAATAACCAAAATAAAAATAAACTTTAATTAATGAAATCAATTTAAGAATGCTACAGTAAGCTGAAAATATTGTGTAACGCTAAGAATTAAGAATATTAAAACATATGGAGAAAAGTATAAAACTCTACGCATTTATTATGCATTTAATCCAAAAACTTCAATATGAAGTCTTCAATGAAAACTTCAATATATGATTCCAGCCGAAGCTTCGGCCGAAGCTTCGGCCATTACTTTGCCGAAGCTTCGGTATTCGGCGCTTCGGCCAAATGCCGCTTCGTTCCACCTCTAATATATATATATATATATATATACATCACTAACATCAAGCATCAATTTTCTATAGGGGGAGGAGGGGCAAAACTATCCTTAAATATAGACTAAACTATGATTGGCAATATATCTCAAAGTTCTAGACAGTTTGACCCTAAAATCCTTCCTTGCTGCGCCCCAGTGATGAATAAGCCCAAGAACTACCTTTTTTGCACCTTTTAACACCAACCTATGATTTTGGTTTTCCAATCGGCCCCGGAACTCGTAAGCCATAATGGATCGATTTATATGCCCAAGGTACGCGTTTCCACGATCCAAAGCTATCTTTTTCTCCCGCAGACAAAACGTCTAATTATAATTTTTATAGCCGCCATTTTTTCCATGATTCAAGATTCGAAGGCGGAGATAGGTAAGTATTTTATATCGGCCTCATAACTGCGCTGGCTACATAAAAGCATCCTTTAACGACTTGTGGTTCTTTCATAACGCTAATTGGGGCATTCGTATTCTGTCCAATAGGAAAAATGAAGGGGCATGGGATGTTTAATTTTTAATAACCCGTGTCAATATGCTGTACACAGACGTGTAATTATGATGTAATTGTTTCTGGAACGGAGCAAAAAGTGCCTCGGCTGATGGTATTGTTGATTTAGAGAATAATGTTTAATGTCTAGAATGGACTGCGTCTATCGAATAACAAAATAGCTGCCCGTTTGGATTCGAAGAAATAGTGTTTTTCTGTCACAGATATATGTTGAAGAATGAATTTATGGGTTCGGTGAAACAATAAGGGATGGAAAAAAACCACCTGAGTACGTACAAGAAAAGTACCCAAAAACAGCTGGAAAATTGAAGAGATCTAATGTGCACTCGTGCGCTGAATATGTCCCGTTGCTAAGTGATGAAAATTTGAAATGAAAAATTAGCTAAACAAATTTCCACTGGACTTTGTTTTGAAAAACTAAATCATTTATATTACAAACATACAAAAAAGCAAATCGATGGTCACTCATACGACCTAGCAGCAGAAAATTGAAATTTTACTGCATGCAGATTTGAAATATAATAATGCTGATGATTGACGATTTTCAATCACGGAAAAAAATAAAGAAAGAAATTAATTGATTGTGCACTTAGATACACAAGGAAAATAGGTATAAACCATTTATAATTCTAATGTTTCCAGTACTTACGCATCCTTCAAATAATAATTACCAAAAATTTCTGTCTGGTGTGGGTTTTCTCAATATACGTATGCAAAAAATCTCCAATTCCAATAGTTGAAACATTGCTTCAAGAAACTAGCGCAGCCAGAATTTTTCCCTGGGGTAAGGGGGGTGGGGTGTCGCGATGAACTATAATTTAATTTTGGGGGCCGGGGTGATTTTGTCATAACAGTTTTAGGGGGTTTAGGTAGTGACAAAACTGAAATATTGTTAAAATGTCGTGGTCTTAGTGAAGTGTTTCAAAGCTTCTATGAGGGGTAGGGTGCATCTTGACGACTTGATCAAATAGCAATGGGAGGGTTGGAAAGACTTTAATAAAGCGGTGCTACGCACAAAAGCACCAAAAAGAAAAAAGAAAGAAAGTGAAAAATCCTTTTGATAAAAATGTATAAAAGCAAAAGGTACATGGGTCAAAGTGAGTGTTCATAGTTTTTTTCCACTTGCTACAATGCAAACCTCACATATTCGGCGTAAGGAGCTCCGAACAGGCTGGAATACACCCGGCATAGTCAAATTTCACTGCGTTGGGACAGCATTTCCGACCCTTTATTGCTCTATGATTTCGAGTCTTCAAGATGCACCCTACCCCTCTTAGAAGTTTTGAAACGCTTTAACTGGGACATCCTGTTTTTATATAGAAGGGCCATTTCACAAAAAAACCCATCTTGTCCCACACGTGACGCTATGTATTTCATTAAAAAGTAGTGATTTTAAAGGGTAATGAACAAAATTTTGCAGGCTAAAAAATCACAAACCAGCGTGGGATGTTTTAGGCAAAAAACTTCGCCTATTCCCTTCAGAAATGACTAATTTTTAACCAACTTCAAAAAAGGAGGAGGTTCTCAATTCAAAGCGTAGGTTTTTTTTTTTTTGTTTGTTTGTTTGTTCGCACATAACTTCTGATCTACTGAACCGATTTGGACGATTTTTTTTTAATCGATGGGAGATGGTGTAACTTAGGTACCATGTACTCATATGACAATATTTGTTCACGAGAAAAAAATTAATGATCGAAAAACTAAAATTTCATGTTATTTAAAACAATATGTGCTATCTTAAATCCTTACTTCAATGAGCGACCCGATGGTCAAGTGGTTAAACACGTCAGGTTGAAGTTCCTGATGGAATGAGATCGAGTCCAGGTCTGCAAGGATTTTTTTGAGCAGCTGCATGGTTTTTTAACTATATTTACACTATTTTAAGTGCATTTACACTAAAAAGAATGATTTTAAATATTTTTGGAAAAAAAAACGACTTCAGTTGGAAATTGCTCTAAAAAGTAAAAAATAATTTCTTTCTTTGCACACCATCAAAACTACTTTTAAACATAAGTTCTGAAGTCGGCGCAAAAACAATGTATAGAATCATACGCAACTACAATTCAACTATAAATATAAATTTTAATGGATACATTTCATTGATTACCACACATTCGTGTAATGGTAAAAATATTCTGCTTTTAATTTTCAATGGTTTCTCTGAAAAATGTTGGCAAAATATGGTTAAATATCATTTTACCTATCGTCCACTTCAAAACTTATGTCTAAAAGTAGTTTCGATGGTGTTCAACGCAAAAAAATATTTTTTACTTTTTAGAGCAATTTCCAACTGAAGTCGGTTCCATTTTTTTTTCCAAAAATATTTTTTAATAAAATGTATGAGCGTCACGTGCGGGGCAAAATGTCGTCGTTTTGGTGGAATGGCCAAGTTTTATAATTGAAGGGCTTGAGAGATGAAGGGATTATGTGACAAATCAGAAGTTGCGAGTGATTAAAGTTTAAGTTTTTATTGTTGCAGTTGCAGCTTTTTTGTCTTCTGGCTTTGTCGTTAGTGTGTGTATGAAAATGGTCTAATGACATTTACTTTTTGATGTACCAAGTTTTATTTGCTTTCCATTGTCCAGAGGGTTCATTTTTCAAAATGTAACACCGTCCCTTCATCCTCCAAGCCCTTCAATTACTCTGGACTCACCTGACAAGAAAACTTGATCTTTTAAATCACAATTTCTCCGATACATTTGCTATCCATCTCCAAAAAAGAGCAAAAGAATGAGGGTCGACGGGGGGGGAGGGGGTGAGACGGTCTTCCATTTGTCGTGAGCGCCATCCCTTCCACAGGTAACCCCACTTGATCATTCTTCGCCCGCGCTGCCGATCGATCATGATTTCTCCAGAAAGTTAATCGTCCCCCCACCCAGTGGTTTTTAAGGTTCCTTTCTCCGAGGGAAATTATCGATGGGGCAATTATCGACCTCAATCAGGAATCTGTCGGATCGGCTTCCGTGCTTAATGCATCATAATCATGGAGAGAAAAATATGTAATAAATCGGTGAGTGCTCTCGCAATCCACGGGGCAATCATTTCCCGCGTTTTTTCCCCGGGAAATTGTGAGAAAAACCAGAGATTACAATTGCTGCAACACGTTGACTGATCGAATGGAGGCATCGATTTTTTTCGTAGTGTGTAACACATCGGTCTAATTAATAGTGTGTTAGAGAGAGTGTTTAAAATTTTGTTACATTAAGTAGATACGGTATACAAAGTACTTATTGTTTACTTTACATTTTATGTCCAGGCCCGTCATTTGGGGGGGGGGGGAAGGGGGTCAATCCCCCCCCTGACTTTGAGAAATCAATGTATTTACATATAAGTGGGAGTGTTTTTTTTTTATGTTTTCCGATGAAATTGCATTGTGTGGACCCTTTGCCTCCCCTGGAAAAACTTGAAATGACGTCCCTGTTTATGTCCCAAATTAATTTAACAATGTATTTTTTTTTCATTTTTTGATTTTTTGAGAAGAAAATACACCAAAAAACATTTTTACCGAGCATATTTTTTTTTATTTCTGGGGGTCTAAGGCCCTCTACGCCTTTGGGCCCCCAAGAAAACTATTTGCGATTCCAGGTACCATCTGTCGGCTTCTTAGCGAAGTACAAAGAGTGGTACTCAAAAACTTCAGCATGATTCCAGCATTTAGGATTCACAATACAGTCGACATTCGATATAACGACCGTCTCCGTTATACAGAAAACGGTCTTTATAACGAGTGGTCGCTATAAGAGGTAGAACATAAGAGTATATTGGGATACAGTTGGGGGTTTTCTCACCGGTCGTTATATTAAGATGATCTTAAAAACGAGTGGTCGTTATAACAAGCGTTGACTATCTACTTATATTAAAATCTGAGTATCTATCTTTCTATGTCACGCTTCTTTCTCCTGAATGTCAATGAACTGAAAGTCGAACCAGGTACCGATAGATAGGTAATTTTTCAGGCTTCATTAGTTTCAATTTATATAATCATACGATTTTAATTAGCGAAGATATTAATTAATAAGTAATTTAAAGCGATTAAGCCTAATAAATGATTAAACTTCCAAGACATTTGTTTCTTACCGTTGCCATTTTGAATTAAAACGTTAATTAAATTATTGAACTATTTAAAATTCCAAGATATTTATTTCTTTCCGTTGCGATTTTAAATTAAAACGTTTAATTAAATTGAACTTTTTAAAATGAAAGAGTGTTATTTTTTTCCATTGTCATTTTGAATACATGTTATAACAAAGTTCTAACAATTGTTTTTATTCTAATTATTAATGACATATTTTTTCTCTGGTACCATTTTGAAAATGTGTTTTTAAATAAAATTGCAATTGCTGTTTTTCGAAGGGACTTTTTTTGGTTGCGATCCAAATATTAAAAGAACTTTTTCGTTTAGAATTTTGCAATTAATTTTACAGGAAGAAAGCGGTTTGGAAATAATTGTTTTTGGAAAGGAATTTTATTTGTTATTTAGGGAGAGTGCTAAGTATGCGTTACTTGACATCGTCTTTATTTTTGAGGAAGCATGTGCAAATAATTCGATTGATTCTTTGATGCAAGAAAGCTTTTTAGCGAGCCGCTTTAGCGGGGAGTAGTTCATTAAACTTTTCCTTGGTACTTTAAAGGCGAGCCGCCTTGGCGGCGAGTAGTTTATTGAAACTTTCCTCGCTACTGTAAAGGCGAGCCGCCTTGACGGCGAGTAAACTGTTTAAACTTTCCTCATTACTTTAAAGGCGAGCCGCCTTGGTGGCGAGTAGTTTTCTCAAACTGCCTTCACTACATTACAACCCGTGCAACGCCGGGCCACGCAGCTAGTACTAAATTAATATAAGCGGGATTTCTGAGTCCCGTCGGGGCATAAAGGGTCAAGATCAGTACACTAAAACGATCTGGTGGAGAATGATAGTATATGTTCAAAGCAAGATCGCCCTAATGGGAGGTCATTGTGACCTCCCAGAAACTTCCGTATCCCACAAATTTTGTTCGAAGATTCGGATAATTTGAAGACTATTTCAAAAATGTATTTTTTTAATATTTTTTTTATATATACGTATGATACCAAATGTCTTTTCTCATTTTATATTGGCTCGTGTCCGTACGCATGTTCGTATTTTATTATTCGGTAAAATTCGGTGTTTCATTCGTAAATTAAGAATTTTCTTCCACCCGATAACGATGACTATGAGGTTGAAACGCTGAAATCATACTTGAACTAACATTCTGGGCTTTCTCTATGACAAAGTTTTTGTGTTTATTTGAAAACTCCAGATGCATTCAAATTGCTTACAATTTCAAATTTTAAACATAAATCTGTTTTTCAGAAGTATTTCTTCCACTTTGAAAGTATTCTGTTTGGCTTCACAGAACTACTCCTTGAAAAATACTTTTTTTTGTGTTAATTTTGAGGAAAACAAATAAATCAAAATTAGTTTTTGAAAATTACAAAAAGACTAGTCTAAATATTGAAGCAATTCCGCAGCAACTGACAAAAAAGTAATAAATTATATTCGACCACACATAAATTCACAAAATACCTTCCAAGTCATCTTCTTGCAATCAGATTTCTAATATTTCATGGTTGTCTTCCGTTACAGCCTCTTCTTAGCAGGGGGTGTATGTGATGTATGGTGTATTTGAGATTTATAGAAATTAGCTTTACCAAGCATAACGTTTTAATTATGAGACATTAATATCTTGTACTAAAATTTAGAAGCCACAGCAGGTCTTTATCGTTAAAGAAAAGAAAAAAAAAAAGGAAGAAAAAGAGTAAGTCATCATTTGCAATTTTATCGCCTCGATCCAAAAAAGAAATGTATTTTACAGCGCTTAATGCAACAGGTTCTCTCTTTCAATGAGTTTTACAATTTTTACACATTCTGTGCATGTCTAGGTTCATAACTAAAAAGCCATTTATCTTGCCTAAATCGGAGGTAGCGATCAAGTTCAAGAAGAATGCTAAGAAAAAGAAGAATCTTGTTTCGAACATGAACCGAAATATATTATGAATTATGGGACGCTTAATTTATCGATGAAAAGATCGTTATAAATGTAAGTAATAATTTTAAAATGTTAGAATTATCTGTACAAATAATCAGTGGCGCAACAGGGAGGCATTCAAAAAACAAGTTAAAAAAAAAAACACCTAAATTTTAATTCACGTCACCGGCAAATCTCTAGCGATCAGAAAAGTCAGGAGTGAATAAATTAAGAGTAATAAACACACCCAGACTGCTTTAAAAGGACATAAAAGTTATATTACAGGGTGATTAACAATAAAGTTCCACTGATTAGACTTACATAGTCCTTGTTTTAATGGACGTAAGTCATTGAAACTTCGTACACGCGATGTGAGGGTGCGGTGATCATGCGGCCCGTTTTGTGTGGGACAGCCCCATTTTCAAATAGTCTGTCCCGTAGCCCCCGCACAGTTAAGAGCTCTAAAATGTCCTGTCTTCTGAAATGACCAAACGAAACACTCTGAAGTTTCAACTAAAGGTAGTTGGATGGAATTGTATAAGCATTTTCAAACCTTTTCATAAGAACTTTCGTATAATCGCTTTCCTTGCCATTGGTATTTTAGTTTAATACGTGAATTAACATGGCTGTAAGTAGTAGTCCTAAAAGCAACGTTGATTGTAAAAGAAAATTGTATAAAATCCAAACAAGCCTATTATTCCTATTTGCAAAATGCACAAAATATACTCAAACAAATTTGCACATCAATTCGTTAGCCTTTTCCCCTACTAACACGAACTAAAAATTTGCTGCTTTTTCCTCTTTCTTTTTTTTTTTTTTTTAATGCACGTGCAGTTGCCTAAAATTGTTGAATGTATGTTTTGAAGAAAAAATAAGTGGTCACCTTAGTATGGAGAATATGTATTTACACTAAGAAAAGGTTATTAATTTTTTTTACATCCAGGTAAAAAATGACTGTTAAAGACAAATCAACAATCTAAGAGCTAGAAAAAAATGTTGTTCACAAAATTTCTTAATGGGGCTTTTCATTTGTTTCGATCAAATGTTCTAAACGTGTTTTAGCAAGTTTGCTATTTGCAAGAAAAAAAAAAGTCCATCCCTTCAATGCAACAGCTTGTGGTAAAAAAAAAATAAAAATAAATAAATAAAAAAAAAACTAGTATTTTCTTATTTCATATTTATTTATTTATCTTTTGATCCACATAAAACACGTGTTAAGCTTAAAGAAAGACACAGTTATTTGAAAATGGATCTAAGAAAATATCACAGGGTGGTAACTTTAATTATAACCACCCTGCATATGGATGAGAGGCGGAAGCATGAAATACCATTTACTTTGCTTTAAACTTAACAGATTTTTAGATAAAAATCCCATAACCAGCATAAGCCCATACCATAATTATCTGTGATGAACTGTCACTTAAAAAAACAAAACTATTTATATTGTTGCAGAGAAACAAATATTTAATAAAAAAATAACAAAAGGAAAGTTATATGGAACAGTTTGCTAATATGAATATGTGGTTTGAATTATTGAAAAATTCCAAACATTCGTTTGTTATGGAGCCTCTGATTCTTTTCATTTTCCCTTTTTTCAGATTCTTCAAGACTTTTTTTATATTAGTAATAGGCTGTTACAGAAAAAGAACCAACTTTTCTGCCTCCATTTGACTTCTGCTATTTTTTAGAACTTAGGGTGTATGTGTATAGGAAAGCATTTATTGATTTATACGTTTTGAAGACAACTATATTAGGACTCTTGAAAGAACTTTCCTTGGCCAAGCCACTGGTAAGCATGTATAATGATTCATTAAATCTTAACTAGCTCCGGAATTTCTTATACCAAATATATTCAAGTGAATTTAATGAGTGTTTTGCATTTCCACTTCTACTTTAATATAAATACGTTTTTTAACTGGAAAATATGAAATTATGACAAACAAACAACATTTTTTAAAAAATAAGATAAATAAGAAGAACGTTTTAAAAAAATAATAGAACAGTTTCAAAACCTGACTGTAATTCTTGATTCCGAACATTTTGATTTGTCAAAACAAATTACAATTCGTTTTATTCAAAACTAGTTTTTGTTAACGTTAACTTACAGTTCTCACTTATCTGTAGAGCCAATTTTTAATCATTTGATTACATAAAACTGTCAACAAAAAAAAAAAATAAATAAATAAATAAAATAAAAAAATAAATGAATGAAATACAAAATAACAAATAAATAAAGGTAATAGAATATCTTTGGAATGATCTTCTAAATAAAAAGTGAAACATGTATTAAATGTGTAGTTAATATTCAAATGTTATATACTTATTTGCTTGAAGTCAAAACTTCAGCTATAATTTAATTTCTTTTTGACAAAAGGTTTAACATCAAGATAGAAAGTTTTTAAAACTTATACAATTAAAATCATGATTACTATTAGTCATTTTTATTTTTGGCAGTGACTAAAAACCGTGTCCCATCAATCAACGACAGATCAAATATAACAGAAGCTAATAAAAACATGCAGCTTGTTTCAAAATAAATAATTAATAAAAATAAAATAACATAAAAGAAAATAACACAAAAATAAATAAATAGCGTGTTAGTAAATACATAAAAATAAAAATAAATAAAAAAGACATAAAAATGTTACTAATAATAAATAAATAAAATAGAAGTAAATTGAATAAATAATGCTTATAAATAAAAAATAAATAAACAATTTGCGTAAAGAAAAAAAATTTAAAAAAAATATTAGTTAAAAAAAAATAAAGATCAATAAACGGCTCAAAAAACAATGAAAAAGAAGAAAAAACCCTTTCAAGTAAAATCCTACATTAACTACATACTGGACTAATTCTAAAATACTTCTCAGTACCATAATTACTTAAAGTACATTATTCTCCATAAAAGAAGAAAAAAGAAGAAATAACTTACTTTGAGAACAACATCAACAGTATACAAAAATACATATTTTGCTTCCATTTAATGCAATTGCATTTGAATCGTATAACCAGTTTTTTCTTTCCCTAATAGTGTGCCCCATCCCCACCTGGAAAAGGTGTCGGTCGTTCACCCGGGTGAGAGGGTGAGATCCCCTACCCCTTTTTTCTCACAAAAAACGATTAAAAAAATGGTCCGCCCCTACAGCAAGGCCCCAGACATCCCGTGTCAGTTATAAGTACAAGAACACAATAGTTTAACCCGTAACTTTAGGTTTTGAAAATTTTGTGTTTAAATAATTTTTAACTTATTTCTTTTAATTTTAATATAATTTTGCATTTTATTTGCTGATTTTAAATTATTTAATGACTTTATTTGGTGAGGTTTAGTGGCAAAATTCAAATACAGTATAACCTCGATTTAACGATTGCCTAGGGACTGTAAAAAATTATCGTTAAGTCGAGGATATCGTTAAATCGGGAAAGTAAAAATATAAGTTAAACGGCTTAAAATATTGATAATTAAGTGAATGCTTACACAAGTTCTTTTGCTTCTTTAAGAAAACCATGCATTTATATTATTTTAAAAAGTATTTCATTGATGTTTGTGTTGTTTTCTCGGATTGAGAAAAACGGTTTAACTTTTTTCGACTTCATTTTTTTCGATTGATCACTCTTCTCTCAAGGCGCAAAAAATTTTGTTTGGAATGCTAGAAGTTTGGAAGTTACTGAGGGATGAATCTTCTTACTATCGGGACATACTAGTAAAATAGTTTTTAGTGCTTTTGCTAGTAAAATAGTTATAGAATTTTTTTTTAAATAGATACTACTGCATTTTTGGTGAGAGATAATTTGGGCATGCCCAATATCATCGTTAAATCGAGGAAAGCTATCGTTAAATTGATGAAGTTTTAACATTAAATTCAAGGCATACGAATCGGGACCAGTGAAATGCATCGTTAAATTGAGGAAATCGTTAAATCGGGTATCGTTAAATCGAAATTATACTGTAGTTATTTGGGGAAAGAATATGGCAGTTTAACTCAAGTGATAATTGCTATAAACTTTAGTGTTAAAATAAATTGAACATTGCATTTAAAGTATAAACGGCTATTTCTATTAAACATGAAGTAAACTACTCCAGAAGCATAACGGAATAGAATATTACACTGAGGCGGGGAGGGGGGGGGAGTCATTTTTTTTATATCTACAATAATGTTTCAAAATCATAGATCTATCTATGCATACAGACAGATAGATATATACCTATAGACATATATCAATAGACATAGAGATATAAATAGATACATATAAAAAGATAAATAAAATAGGTAGATTATGGATGTTAATAGGTAAATGTATATAGGTGTAAAAGGAAAAATAGACTAAAATAAACAGATAGATATAAAAAGAGAGAAAGCGATAGAACTAGATAAATATAAATACATAGAGTGATAGATGTAATTATATAAATAAATATAGTTACATTTTAAAAAGGTTTTAATAAAAAATTTGCTTGAAACGGTTATAACATAATAATGATTACACTTTATCAAGTGACTGACCCAACGTTAAAATTAACTCACAAATACATGATTTTTAAAACACTTTTAACAAAGTTCTTTTAACTTTAAACTCGCATTCAAATCACGGGGGAAATGATTAAAATAGTCATAGTTTAATTTAAATATAGTTTATATAGTTAAAAACCACTGGGCAACTTCGGGCACCAACTGGAAAACTAATTTGAATAATTAACAATCAAATATCCTAAAACACTAAAACAAGTACAAAAGTTCCTTACTATTTAGCTAGTAGGCAAAACTTAACTCATCAATGACTAACAAACACACACATTAACACTTAACTATAGAAAACGGCCTGCACTTGCGAATGCTGAAAAAAGAATCTATGTATATTTCCTAACATATTTTTGTTGTGTTTGCACGTTTAAAAGTGATTTAACAACATCTTCAGTGTGTGTTTTCTTGTTTATTGGCAACAACAAAGTTTCAATTTGTAGTCATTGTATTTTGGAGGACCAAATGTCAACACGATGAATTTAAGGGTTAAATCAAATAAACGAGCTTTGCTTCTGTAAGGCTCTATAATTTAATAAAAATTGAGATAATTATCAACTCCTAAGTTCAGAAACTAATTAATACTTTTTAAAGGATACAAAAATCAACTTAGTTTATAACGTTTATTATGTGCTATATTGATCAGCATATTGCTCTTTTCATGCGCTAATTGTACATCTTAATCCTCCGTTCTGTCTCTCCCTTTAATTTGAAAAAAAAAATGAAAAGAAAACAGGAGATAAACTAATCGTTTTAACCTTCAACTATAAATTCATAATTCATTTTTATTAATTTTTAATATAAAGGTGTTTTTTTTTTTTCTAAAAGAAGTTGAAAAAAATGTTTCATGGTTTGTAATTTGTTTAAACACAATGAGGTTTAGTAAGATCAATATAATTCAATACAACAAAAAGGTAGGGCTAACAGATACAGCCAATCAGAACTTGACATATCAAAACTATTTTTAGATTATAACCGATATTAGACATTGACAAATCAAAAAATTAAATTAAATGCTATTAAACACGTAAACTGTGAGGAATAGACACTTTACCCGCACTATTTCCAAAAGGCAAAATATTTAAGGGAGAGTGGTAATGAATGGGCCATGGTGATGAATGGGCCACTAACAAAATATGAAAAAGTATTTGCATGAATTTTTTTTGATGCCACCAATAGATGTAGCTATTTGTTCTACTAAACTCATCCAATTTTCATTCATTTGCGCTGAGCCATTTTTAATCTAGAGTGGCATGGTCAAGAATCTGACTGAAAAGTAAGTTTTTCCCTTTTTAGTAAAACATTTCCTAGCTAAAATGTACCAAGTATTTCACTGCATACATATGTATAAGCTAGTCTTTCCATATCTATAAACTAATTTTAAGATGCATTTTGATGTTATCCAAATTCAATGTATTCAAAAAACCTAAATGTATTCCAAAAGTATAGGTGGGGCTGAATGGGCCACTATGTCATGGTAATGAATGGGCCACCTAAATATTGTTTTCAACCCATAGATCCCCTTTGGAACACTATGCTGTTAAAGTGGCCCATTAGCTGTAATTTTAAAATTGTCTTATATAAATAGTTAGATATTATCTTACAGAAAAAATGACCTTTGATCTGCGTTACAGATAAGTGTAAAAGTCAACAAAACAAAATTTATGTTTCAAAAGTTTTCAAAACAAACCTTTTTTTGTTAATTAATAAAAAAGAGCTAACAGGAAGGAAATACTTAATTATTTTATGTTGTGTCACGTAGTTTTTAAATTTTGGTTGAAAGACACTTAAATTATTAATATCCAAAAAATAATTAAAGTTATCTCATATGCACAATGTAATTCATAATTAAATAATGTTATAACATAACTCCACTTAAACCAACAGAAAAGTCATTTTAAAATTTTTCTTTTTGAACATGTTTATAATACAATTTTTAGATCCTATTTTTCATAAACACATGTTAAGACATTTTGATCTTTCCCCTAGGTTTTGCCCAAATATCTGTTTCGATCACTATTAAAAAAGAAAATTTTCATGCAACGTTTTAATTGTTCTACCAAATGTAGAAAAAGTTTTCATAATACACAGGTTTCTTTTTATTTTGGAGTATACACCAGTATGGAAATCGGTCAATCTCTTTGAACATAACACCTGTTTTTTGTATACTTTTCCAACAACACAAAATATCGATGAAACTGTGAAATTTACTTTCACAAAATGTACTAGTGTACGAATTTTGAAGTGGTTATTTATTGTTAGTGCAAAATGCTACCGCAAAATATTTCAGTATTAAGAGTATTTTCAGAATAAGTTACCTACATGCATTACATCAACATACAATGTAGATTTTGGATGCAATGCACTAAAACATTTCAACATTAAAAAGCATTTGAATTAACATTATTCAAATGCATAATCATTATTTTAATTTTTAAATAAGGTTTTAACTAGTGTTTGAATTTTGTATAAAAGTAAGGTGTATGTTATTTTTCTCTTTCCTTTTTTTTTTTTTGGAAACACTCAAAACTTTAAAAAAAAAGTATGCAATTAGAGAATTCACTAAAAAAATTCAACAATTCTCATTCAACTTTGCATTAAAAAAAAAAAGAGTAAAATCGTATCGTAAGAAACAAGTCGTACTCGGAGTATGGTTCACCTGTATAACATACATCAACATGCTATGAACATTTTGAATTTAATGCACTGAAGTGTTTCAACATTGAAAAGTATTTAGAACTACATTATGCAAATGCATAATCAATGTTTTAATTTATAAATTAGGTTGTTTACATATATTTGTGTTCTGTACTAATAAAAGTAAAGTATACGTTATTTTGATTTTTTTTCTTTTTTGGTAGCACCCCAAACTAAAATTTATGGGAGGGAAAAATTCTCAATTACTGGAATGAAATTTCAATTTTACCGATTGCTAAAAAAAAAAATATAGAAAAATGATTTCAACGATACAATGTAGCCTCCAAATATGGTCAACAAAATGGACAGTCAACAAAAACTTGCCGAATGAGGTATTTTTTGGGAGGTCGAAGTGACTTCCCCATTTGGTACCTCTGCTCAAAGCTTAAAAAATATGTGTAATTAGAGAATTCACTTTAAAAACTTCGAAAACTCATTGAGCATTGCAAAAAAAAGTTTTTCAAAAAAAAAAAAAAAAGTCGCATTGTAAGCAAAACTAAGAAAAAAAAACCTCCATGTGACAGAAAATGCAATTTTATTCAAATAAAGTTGCAATGATACACACTAATGAACATGCGCAGTCAGCTGTAACGGCAATTATGAATAAATGCTAAGCCTAAAGTTCGACTGACAGCGGGGAAGAGCCAGTGCCGGATCGGCTAAGCGGAATGTAAATAGAACCCGCCCGGTCCTCCCTCCTTCCGTCAAAAAAGAATAATCCATAGAACAGACTTTAGAACATCAAAGAATAAGAACACACTTACCTGCGTTCTACGGGCAGCGTCTTGGTCTTGGCAGCGAAAATAATACAATTAATTAATTCTTCTATTAGCCATTCTTTTCACATCAGATTGATCCTGGTAACGTGCACGAGCCTTCTGTTGTTGTAGCGCCTCTCCGCCGAAAGATGGCAGTGGGGCTCGGATCGTTACGTCACTGTTGCGTCATTTTTTTTCCCCTTTCTTTCGCTCTGGTTCGCGCAACCCTTGCACCCCTTTTGGGCTTTCCTTTTCTAGGGCCTCTCTCTTGACGACCGTGGGATAGCGGCAGTTTCTTGAGAAATTTTTAGAAGCAGTTTTTTCTGCTTACTCTTGGCATAGGGAAAGGCCCCTCTTTTTTGGGGAACTTTTTTTTTTGAATGGAAGACAACTGAACTTATCAAGAAGTTGCAAGAAAAATTCGCTTCTCAAAAGAAGTTTTATTTTTTTCAGAATTAAAAAAAAAAAAATGTGCTCAAAAAAGAAATATCGGACACGCATTTTGTAACTATGAGAGTCATTCTCACCGAAACAGTCATTTTCGTGGCCTTGTTTATATTCACGAATGTTGGTTTTGTGACTCATACAGGCCTGTCATTTGTTCGATCAAGGAGAGGGGAAGGTCAGCTCCCCCCCCCGGCTTTGGAAAATTGATGTATTTACATGTAAGTGGGAGTCGGTTTTGCTGATTTTTGGTTAATTTGCATTCCGTGCATACCCTTTGTCCCTCAACCCTGGAAAAAATAGAAATAACAATCTTGGACTTATATACATTTTTATGGGTTTAAATCCTTTTTAGACTAGAGTTTAGCAAGATAATTGAAGTAAAACTTTTGTATTTTATTTTATGTAAGTATAAAGTACCAAAATATCAGTCCTTCACTTGTCCTCACTGCTCGCAAAAAATATGCAAAAGTTTTTTTTAGGGAAACAAACAATAAGTTCACATTTCATGCGTTTCATTTCAAAATATTGAATGTCTTAACTACACAAAACAGTTTAAAATGAAATTTTCATTCAAATTAGTTTATGCAAGTACTTTTAAATTTGTCCGCAGCGATAGCGTCATTTCCTCACAACAGTAAATTTCCTTCCCAGAATCGCAATAAAATAATTAATTAATTAATTCATTCATTCATTCATTCATTCATTTATTCATTTATTTATTTAATTAATTAATTAATTTATTTATTTATTTTATTGTATTTTATTTTATTTTATTTTATTTTATTTATTTATTTATTTAGATCAAAAAGTTGTGTAATTTACAGCTGGCAGCACAGAAGAATATTGCAGCATAGTTTTGTTTTTAAGTTGCATGAAGTTTGTTCCTTTAATCTATTTGAAAGCATAAAATCAAATAAGGTTTTTTGCATCCGTCATTCCCTTGCATGTGTTTTTTAGTTAAATAAAATAAGATAATGCATGAAAACATTTTGGGGAACATTTTGATTTTTTTTTTCAAAAAAGAGGAATCATACTTCGAGATAAAGAGAGGAAATTTTTGATTTTTTATTTTTTTTCACCTAAAAATGAATTTTTAAATTTCTCTAGAGAGATAGAAAGGGTGAGAGAGAGAGAGAATTTTGATTTTTTTTTAACCAAATATGAATGATTTTTCTTGAAAGAGAGAGAGAAAAACATAAAAAAAAATTTTACAAAAGAGGAATGTTTAAATTTTACCATACCAGAGAGAGAAATAGAGAGTAATAATTTTAAGTTTTTTACAAAAGAAGAATCATTAAATTTCTCGAGAAGAGGCAGAATAATTTGATTTTTATTGTAAATATGAATAAAACATACCTCTCCTAGAGAAAGAGAACACTTAGATCTTGTCACAAAAGAAGAATATTTATTTGAATTTCTGCAAAGAGAGAGAGAAATTATTGATTTTTTTTTTCAAAAGAAGAATAAAGAAGTTCCTCTAAAAAGAAAACGCGAATATTTTGAGTTTTTTTTTTTTTTTTTTTTTTTCACATGAGAAGAACAATCAAATTTCTCCAGAGAAAGAACGAAGTTATTTCGAATTTTTCAATCAAATTTCGAGAGAGAGAGAGAATATATTGGATTTTGCACAAAAGAAGAAATAATAATTAGATTTCTCCAGTATATAAATAGTTATCATTAAAATATGAGACTGTTGGAGTCTTGCTCTTCATATATACATTTTTTTAACGAAATCACAAACGTAACATCGTCCGCTCCTGCAAGTCAGCATCTCCTCCACACCTCGAATAACCCAGTTCCCCCTTTCCCCATCTCCTAACTGGGTGTGAAAACAAGTACCAAGGGCAAGGTGAACAGTTCAAGTTCAGGCAGTGAAAACACAAAAGGAAAGGGGTTTCCTTAAGGGTTCCACTTCCTGCATTTCGGCTTCTCCGCCGTTTTTTTAAACATATTTTATCCCCTCCGTTATTCTTTCTGAACTTGAGACAGGTAACACAGTCCCCTGTCAGAAATGTAGGGGCAGGGGAGGGGGTTCTTTTGAGGCGTAGGGGGCATTTTTGGGTGTGAGGTGCAAGATCGTGAGAAAGCGAAAGTTCTTATTCTTTTCCCAAGAAAGGACGGGACAAAGGGAGAAGAGGCGATGTGGGTTGAGTTTCGTTTTTTGGAACGATTTCTTTAGTCAACTTAGATACGTTACTGTAAAATGTTTTTTTTTTTTTTTTTTTGTTACGGGTTGGGAAAGAAAGTAAAGAAGAAAAATTTAGAAGGCATTTCCTTTCGAACAGGTACAAGGTTTTTAAATGTTTCGCATGTTTACTTTACTCTAGGGAAGCACCGATTAATCGGCAGTACCGATTAATCGGCCATAATCGGCCACATTACCGATTATTACTAATCGGCAAAATCGGGCCGATTAATCGGCAGAAAATATATTTTTCAAATATTATTCTTTGAAGTATACCTTCACTAAGAAACTATGATGAATAATTTTGTTAACAGTAATAATAATCCTCACAGTTGATGTAAAGTTTTTTTAAATTAAGTCTCCTACTTTGAATAGATATACAAACACATAAACAATGTTGCTACACATTTTTCATGTGGCGATCGTTTTCTGATTAGCACGGTGCTTTTAGATAACTTCTAATTTTCAAGGAATATAAGTATTGAATGAAATTGTTACTAATTATTAAAAAATATGGATTGAAAGTACTCCTAAATTGGAGTGCTCACCACAGACTCCCCCTCCCCCCCTTTTTTTTTGAATTTTTATGTCCAATTAACGCAACTAACAATGTGTTAATAATATTATTGACACTAATATGAAAATTGGTTCTTAGAAATTTGATAAAATATTGAAATTATTTTGTGAAAACTAGGAAAATGGAAAAAAAAATCTTCTCTCAGAAATAAATTATTTACTATTTCTAAACTTGGAATTGTATAAGAGAGAAAAATCAGTGATGGTAAAATTGGTAGTAGGAAAACAATCAAAATTATTATTAATCGGCCGATTATCAACAGCCGATCAATCGGTAATCGGTAATCGGCCAATTTGCTTCTCGGTGCATCCCTACTTTACTCGTCTTCATTTTTGCTTTTATTTTATTATTTTTATTCGCTGATATGTTTGCGAAAATATTTCCGATCATCAATGTTGTTGTTATTGTGACACACTTAGTAATCACTATGGAGATATGGGACGCCCTTGCCTCTAGAGGTTGGAATTTTTTATTGACATATAGGACAGCACAAGAACGATTTGCAGCACAAAGTGGAGAACAAAGGGCTCCGGTGGGAGTCGAACTCACGACCTCTGGTATTCAAAAGTGAAGCTTCAGCTTTAGAACCACGGAGGCCCCCAGAGCAATAATACGCGACACATGACAAGATGTATTATAGACCAAGACCGTAACGAGACTATCGTTTCGGGGAGGGTTTTACCAACTCATTTCTCGTGAAATCTGTATGATAAAATTTTTTTTACTTCATGTTCTATATTCTATTGCGTTTTTAAAAGTAGATGCTTAAGGGGCATTAACAGGAAAAATAAAATAACATATCTTTCCAATGAAGGAAAAAATTTTGATGAGTACAAAGCATCTTCGCCCCAGTTAATATAAGTTGGTATTGTTGCATATCAAACGAGCACTGTGTCAGTTCCAAGCAATAGTATTCGATTAAGCGGGGTATTTTATTATGCGGGGATCTTTAACATTGCCTATATGGGATGGGAAATATTAGGTTCCGAGATATTTTATTCGTATAAATGGGGCACTTGATTCTCCGTTACCCGATTAAGCGGGGTCGACAGCATATACTTCTTTTAGCAAACACGCAATTCAAAAATGAAAGAAATGATCATAACTGAAACTTTTTTTAAGATAGGTTTTCATGAAGACAGCTTGCTTGAGAAAAGAATAAGTTATGATGAAACTATGTGAGTGTAGAGTATATAAAAGTATGCAAGAACAAGAATTTCTGTCAAGAACTGAACGAGACTACTTTCCCGTACATAGACATCGGCATTTAGCATCTGATCATTATTCTCTTAATTATCTGGGACTAAAAATTGTGTCAAACATACCTTTTTAGCACTTAAAGCTGATTTCTAAAAGCAAAATATACCCCTCTCATCAGATGAAATAGACACATAAAAAGTAAATAAATGAATAAATAAAGTTTTGTCGCACCTTTTAAAGTGTAACTGTTACAGTTCTTCCGTAGAAAAATTCCTCAATTGTTTTCAAAAAAAAAAAATTAAAAGTACAAAGCACATCAAAACACATTTTATCAAAGAAAGAAAAAAAAAAGAAAAAAAAAACTCGTCCGTTGATAAAATGTCTCGAATTTCACTTTTAATCCGTTGCCAGTTGTTAAATATAAATAAAGAATAAAATGCCCTTGTGAATGAAAAATTTTTATTACAAAAAAAATCGTCTGCCAATAATAATAATAATAATAATAATAAATAAATAAAATAAAACAAATGAATAAATAAACAAAAAATCGTCTGCACAGTCAGTCATTTTTTTTCTGAGCCTACATTTCCGCCATGTTTGCGGAGTCGGAGTCGGAAGCAGAGTCCTCACAGAAGATTATTCAGAAAAGTACTTTACAAACATTACTTATCAAAACAATTTTCTTACTAAGTTAGTTTGAAGGAAATCCGACTTTAAGTTCAGGATCAACATTCAACTTAAATTCCCCGTAGGCGCTAATGTTAAATTTTTTTTCTGAAAGCATCGCGGGACAGGTTGTTTGAACGGTTCAAAGTTGAACCAAAAATTGTTCAAATCGAAAAATCAAATATGGGAATAAGCTGTACTCTCCGAGATCTTTCCAACAAAAAAAAAGTTTATTCCATTCGGATGGTTCACTCAGAAGTTATTAGGTGGGGAAAAGTTGCTTGAACGGTTCAATGTTGAACGAAAAAATGTTCAAATTGAAAATTTAAATACGGTAATGAAGTATCCTTGCTGAGATCCTTCGAACAAAAAAAAAGTTTTATTTAAATCGTACTGTTCACTCAAAAGTTATTAGGGGTGACAGCTTGCTTGAGCGGTTCAATGTTGAACGAAAAATTGTTCAAATCGGAAATGTAAATACGGGAATGAAGTATCCTTGATAAGATCTTTCGAACAAAAAATAGTTTGTTCAAATCGAACTGTTCACTCAAAAGTTAGCATCGCGGGACAGGTTGTTTGAACGGTTCAAAGTTGAACCAAAAATTGTTCAAATCGAAAAATCAAATATGGGAATGAGCTGTACTCGGCGAGATCTTTCCAACAAAAAAAAGTTTGTCCAAATCGGAATGTTCATTCAAAAGTTATTAGGGGAGGACAGACAGACCGACAGACCGACCGACAGACCGACGCACAAATTCCCCATCTCAATACCTTTCAAATTTTTAATTTTTCGATATTCATTTTACCTTTTTATTTTTTTAACTTGGCGATATTTTTTGGACTTGGCGATATTTTTTAGATGCATTAAGCTACTTTTAATACTTTTTTCGTCTTTCTTTTGTTTTTAACGGGAAAGTAGGCTAAAAAAGACAAATTTATGCATTTTCATAAAAGTAATTGGAGCCCGGAAAGATGGGGAAAACGTGATCTAATCTGACGAAGTGCAAAGTTTATGCTCTTTCGTAGAATTCCTGGCCAGTGAAACCAGTTTCGAAAACTTGTTTTTTAAGTTTTTTCAACTGAGTCTTTCGAGAAATGCGAAAACTAGACTGAGGAAATTTTAATATCGCGCGTCTTTACTGGAAAGATTTTTTTCTTCTAGTGAAACTTCGCAAGGGCAATGGCAACATCTCCGTAGCCCCTTAGCAGAATGTTAATCGGGTGACAGAAAGCTCTTTGCCCTTCAGAATAAAAACAATACTTATGAAATTGCCGAAAAATAAAAACATGGAGGGGGGGATGCATAAGAATCAGCAAGAATTGTGTCCGAAGCATTTTGAAGGGCTTTTTGATTGCCACTCAATGTCTCCTAATAACCAAATATTTTGGGGTAAATTTCACCCCGTTAAAAGTGCTTACTGCAAATTAAAAAAAAAGCTCGTGTTCAAAATTTTTAAGCCCTCTTCGATGTGAAAAGTTTTGTTCCGATTGGTACTGACACATAGACAATCACTGATACGTTTGTCAGTGTTTCCTAATAAAGAGTAAAAAATCCCATGCAGGGGTAAATTTCACCCCGTTAAAAGTATTTGTTGCCGGTAAAAAAAAAAAAAAAACTTGAATTTAAATAAAATTTTTTCGCAGTGACGAATTGCGACAGGTGTGTGTGAGAGTGTAGGCTGTCTTGTATGTGTTCTCCTTCGTGACCATGTCTAGCATGGGGTGCTGGTGAAGTTGGCAGACTGCCAATCTGAAAGAGGGACTGCACGAGGTTTGAGGTCCAAAAAGAAAGCTCATAGCAATTTTTCAGTGCTAAAAAAAACACAGACACACACAGGCTCAATATTCTAAAGTGTTCTATGGATGTGCAAGGTTTTATTCCAATCTGTGATTCACACTTGTGGTCTTTTACTTGTCAGTTAAAATACAGAGAAAAAGCCCTGTTAACCACATAGCTGTCGTTATTTCTTCTACCGTACCGGCACAGCAAGGCCTCGTCTTTGAAAATACTTTCCTTTCGCATAACAGGTTTACAATAACTTTGGACTTTTAATTTTAACACCATCATACATTCATTATGCTATAATTCCTTAATATATCACCTTTGCAACAAATGCTAACAATTTTATGACATTTTTTATCATATAGTCACCAATTAAATCGTAGGCAGCTATAAGATAAAATCAAATTTTTTGATATTGAAAAATGTATGAAAACTCTTGAGATACAGAGCGCAATTTTTAAGTGAGCTCAACTCCTGTACTTTTTCATGCGTGTTCTTTTTAGCCTACTTTCCCGTTAAAAATAAAAGAAAGACGAAAAAAGTATTAAAAGTGGCTTAATGCATCAAAAAAATATCGCCAAGTCCAAAAAATATCGCCAAGTGAAAAAAAATATCGCCAAGTCCAAAAAATATCACCAAGTTAAAAAAATAAAAAGGTAAAATGAATATCGAAAAATTAAAAATTTGAAAGTAGGGTATTGAGATGGGGAATTTGTGTGTCTGTCTGTCGGTCGGTCGGTCTGTCTGTCCCCCCCTAATAACTTTTGAATGAACATTCCGATTTGGACAAACTTTTTTTTGTTGGAAAGATCTCGGCGAGTACAGCTCATTCCCATATTTGATTTTTCGATTTGAACAATTTTTGGTGCAACTTTAAACCGTTCAAACAACCTGGCCCGCGATATTAACTTTTTAGTTAACAGTCCGATTTGAACAAACTTTTTTTTGTTCGAAAGATCTTTTCAAGGGTACTTCATTCCCGTATCTACATTTTCGATTTGAACAATTTTTCGTTCAACATTGAACCGTTCAAACAAGCTGTCACCTCTAATAACTTTTGAGTGAACAGTCTGATTTAAACAATTTTTTTTTGTTCGAAGCATTTCGGCAAGGACACTTAATTACCGTATTTAAATTTTAAATTTGAACATTTTTGGTTCAACCTTGAACCGTTCAAGCAACCTTTTCCCACCTAATAACTTTTAAGTGAACCGTCCGAATTGAATAAACTTTTTTTTGTTCGAAAGATCTTATCAAGAATACTTCATTCCCGTTTTTAAATTTTCAATTCGAACAATTTTTCGTTCAACATTGAACCGTTCAAATAAGCTCTCACCCCTAATAACTTTTGACTGAACAGTCCGATTTAAACAAACTTTTTTTTTTGTTCGAACGATCTCGGCAAGGATACTTCATTACCGTATTTAAATTTTCAATTTGAACATTTTTTCGTTCAACATTGAACCGTTCAAGCAACCTTTCTCCACCTAATAACTTTTGAATGAACCGTCAGAATTGAATTAACTTTTTTTGTTCGAAAAATCTCGTAGAGACTCATTCCCATATTTCACTTTTCAATTTGAACCATTTTTCGTTCAATGATGAACAGTTCAGAAAAAAATTTAACATGAGCGCCTACTGGAAAATTTAAATTGAATATTGATTCTGAACTTCAAGGCGGATTTCCTTCAAACTAACTTTGTAAGAAAATGATTTTGATAAATAATGTATTGTAAAGTACTTTTCTGAATAATCTTCTGTGAGGACTCTGATTCCGACTCCGACACTGAAAACATGGCGGAAATGCAGGCTCAGAAAAAAATGACTGACTGGGCAGACGATTTTTTGTTTATTTATTTATTTGTTTTGTTTAATTTATTATTATTATGATTTTTTTTTTTTTTTGGCAGACGATATTTTTTTTTTGCTAACAAAAATTTTTCATTCACGAGAGCATTTTATTCTTTATTTATATTTAACAACTGGCAACGGATTAAAAATGAAATTCAAGACATTTTATTAACGAACGAGTTTTTTTTTCTTTCTTTGATAAAATGTGTTTTGAAGTTCTTTGTACTTTTATTTTATTTATTTTTTTTTTCTTTTGAGAACGATTGTGGAATTTTTCTACGGAAGAACTATAACAGTTACATTCTTTAAAAGGTGCGACAAAACTTAATTGACTCGTTTATTTAATTTTTACGTGTCTATTTCATCTGATGAGAGGGGTATATTTTGCTTTTAGAAATCAGCTTTAAGTGCTATAGAGGTATGTTTGACATAATTTTCAGTTTCAGATAATCTAGAGAATATTGATCAGATGCTACAATGCCGATGTCGGTGTACGGGAAAGTAGGCTCGTTTAGTTCTTGACAGAACTTCTTGTTTTAAAGTGAAAACTTCTTCAGGAGTTTTTTGCTCGTTTTGAGATGGGGAAATAACAATTGACCTAGCGCCCCATTTTTACATGAGAGCTGAACTCTGAAGATTTAAAAAATGCAAACGTAATTGTTTGTTTTCATTTGTTTTCAGTCTCTATTGGAAACCCTATGTTTTGGGTAAAAATCCTAGCCCTGCACTGGGGTGCCCATCCCCGCCAAGCTCAATGGCGCAAATTCCCCCTCAAAAATTTTCACAACCCTATTGTGCTTTTTATTTTTATCCCTCCTTTTTATTATATTCATTTTTTAAAATAATTCATTTATTTTTTAAATATTATTTATTTATTTCTTGAAATATTATTTTTTTTTTAATATTTTATTTATTTTTTTTAAATTATAACTTTTTTATATATATTATCAATACTTTAAAAGTAGTAAGTATGCGCTGAATAGAATCGCTTTTTTTCTCTTCCAGACATTCCAAGCACACACACACATAAATAAATAAACAAATAATTAAAAGATAATAATAAAAAAATAATTGAAATTAAAAAATAATTAATTAATGAGTATTTTTTATCTAAAAAATCAGTGAATAATTTAAATTAAAAAAATTAATAAATAATTTAAATAAATAAATGAGTTTTCAAAAATTTTGATGGCGCAACTTGCGCCATAATCCCCCCCCCCCCTGTGGGCACCCCTGACCCTGCCCATGACCTTCCATGAGACTCCTCGGGAGCGCTTGGTATGCAAAAGCTAAAAAAGAAGAAAACAAGAATTTCAATTTTGATATCTTGAATAAAAATTGTTTTTCGCAATGACAAATTGTGATATGTGTACGTGTGTTGGTGCTGCCATGTGGAGTGGGTGTGCTTCTTCGCCACCGTGTCCTACTTGGTGGTGCAGCGGGACTGTTGCGCTGTGTGCTGCATGAGCTCCCTTCAGGGGCCGGTTAGCAGATCCAGGTTTTGGGAGCACCGGGACGCGAGACATTGGCAGACTACCAATCTGAAAAAGGGACTACACAACGTCTGAGGTACAAAAAAGAAACATATCGCACCCTTGCTACAAAAGTGCCACAACTCAAAAATTGTAATTTTTGAGTTATGACCATCATTAGACGTAGTTTACACGTCTCTACCAATCTTCAAAAGAGCCAGAAGTTGCATTGAAAAATCAGCCTCCAGAGGGCAGTTATGGCGTTTTGTTGTTATCAAGATGCAAGGACCCCTTCCACTGAAATGGCACATCTTGAGTTGTCGTCCAGCCGTCGTAGAGTAACGTGCTTAACTAACGATCATAGTTTGAGATGTATCGGTCTTCATATTGACAAACTCGAAAATACTAAAATGTGCCGAGTCAGACCGGGAACAGTTTTTTGCAATTCCTGGAAAACGTAGTTTTTTGAGTTGTGGCACTTTTGTAGCAAGGGTGCGATATAGGAAATTGTCATAGCTCAAAAAAAAAAAAAAAGAAAAAGAAAAAAAAACCCGAACAGAACACGCATTTCTGACAATTTTACTAACTTGAGTATTGATTTATTGTCGATGAGAAGTCGATTTCATCTCTCCAAAACGATGAAGCAGTCAAGACTTCTGCTCTACTTCGGTGGCGGCCCTACCTGTAGGCTATGTGTTCGTTTAATGCTGAGCAATCCAAACTAATGGGATAAGGTGATATTTTTTATCGCGGGTTATCTCCTGCTCAGCTGAGGGCGAAATTAAATCACTCGAGAAGACACTTGTCTGTCCGTTCTTCTTCCAGGTATCAGTTTGCTACCTCGTGCTGGGAAGTTAAATATCGCAGAGCATTGACTCGAGGCTGGAGTGGACTGGATCTGGTTTTTAGCAAAGCCAAAATGAAAGTGAGATAACGAAAGAGCTCAAAGAAAAGTTGCAGAAGTGTACGTTTGTTTCGCCTTAAAATGTACTTAAAATTACTAAGAGTTTTGAAGTGAACACTTTTTTACGCGCGATGAGCATCGTATGAGATGGGAAAAAACAATTGAACTCGCGACAGTTACCGTAACTGACACCTCTGTATATGTACATATAAGGGGCCGTGGTGGCCCGATCGGTAAGGCATCGGACTCGTGTCTCCGCCACTCCAGCTTTGACACCAGAGCCATGGTAGAAATTCATTCTTGGAAAAAAAAAATCCCTACGCCTTCTCTTAGATTTTTAAAACCTCCTCTTCTCCACTTCGACTCCAACTCCCGACTCAGAATCCGACTCTTTTTCCAAAAGATTTATCCACCTCCGCAGCCCTGAAACTACTTTGAAACAATGACTGTTGAGTGTTTGTGTGTTTCTAAAATTGGGATAGGGTAAATTAAGATTAGCAGATTTATTGGGAATTCAGTCTTTATATTTTTCAGACTCTTAAAGACCCCTTTTGGGTGTCACCCTTCTACTCCGAGCAAAATCACTCATCCCAAGTGATTTCCCCAGCAGCCCATGTATTTGAGCGATGAAATATAATTCCAAATATATCAGAATTTCAGTACTTATTTTTTTAGTGAATATAAGTGCATTTTGGGTGCACCCCAACCCCCCTAAAAAGGGTACCAGCCAGTTAAATGTCTCCTAGTGAGACTAATGTGCTTTACAGATTAAACATATTTCTGAAGGGGGGGGGGGTTCAAAATCGAAAAACCCTTTTTTATGAACTCTTAAATCCATTTTAGAGTTACACTCCAGAGGGGTGTCACCGGATGACCCCCCCCCCCTATGGTGATGCAATTGAATTTGATAGGGTAACTGTAATTTAAAGTATTGAGGATTTTTTTTTCTTTTTTACTATTGAAGTATTTATATTTCTCATGAACTCAAAAATGTATTTCTTTTGTCAACCCACAAACGGGTGACTCCCGGGGCGTTCAGTAGGGTGTCCCGAAAAAATCGAATTTCTACAAAGCACTTAGCCTTAGTGCGGAAAATTTGTGACTCCCCAACACTAATTACTGGGCAAAATTTCTTGACTCTGAGTTAATGCCTTCTGCTCTGGCAAGAGGCTTGAAGTTTAGAGATTTTTGGAAAAAAAAAATCGAAAAAAGAGAAAATTTACAAAATATTTTAAAATCCACAGAATGTTCCCCAGCAGCACCAGAACGTTCAAATTTGGTGCAAAAATGGTGTTATTGGTCAAATAACGGTGCTAAGTGTCACTTGAACGTTATATTCGACGTGCAAAAACAGTAATATTATCACGGTGTCATTTCAGTGCTTAAAGAACGTGATATTTGACGTGCAAAAACAGTAATATTATCACGGTGTCATTTCAGTGCTTAAAGAACGTGATATTTGACGTGCAAAAACAGTAATATTATCACGGTGTCATTTCAGTGCTTAAGGAACGTGATATTTGACGTGCAAAAACAGTAATATTATCACGGTGTCATTTCAGTGCTTAAGGAACGTGATATTTGACGTGCAAAAACAGTAATATTATCACGGTGTCATTTCAGTGCTTAAGGAACGTGATATTTGACGTGCAAAAACAGTAATATTATCCAGGGCTGCGGAGTCGGAGTCGGAGTCGAAGAGTCGGAGTCGGACTGATTTTGGACTAAAGGAGTCGGAGTCGGAGTTGCTGAAAAACATGTCGACTCCGACTCCGACTCCAACCACCTTCGATTTCGATGAAATTTTATGGTGGTGAAAACATGTCTTTGAAACTAACAGATACAAATTTTCAGCGTCCAATATCCAAATCCTAAGCATCTAGGATCATTAAAAAGGGCTTCAAAATGGCGGGTTTGCTTTGTGAAACGAATTGCTATGTATGGGCTTATGCAAGATAATAAAAAATATTTGCAGCAAAAATGCATTGTGTTAAAATAAAATCTGGCCATTTAACAAGAAAAGGATTAGTTTTGTACGGAGTCAAATGACAAGAGCGGCACTTGTCATTTGCTCTGGAGAAAATGAACTTTTTGGGAGGTCACAGTGATCTCCGAGAATTGAGGTAAATGTGGTGAAATTACCTGCGAGAATTCATGACCAAATTAAACTTTTCGAGAGGTCACAATGACCTCCCATGACCTCCAACTGGGATACCCCAGCTTGCTCCCCCCCCTAAAGTGAGTCCTGGCTACGACCATGAATAAAAATGAAACTTTTAAAAATGGACTTAATATTTCAACCTTTGTTTAGGGTTTTTCCCTCTTCACATTTGGGTAAAAAAATAAATAATTTCAAAAAAAGTAGGAGTCGGGAGTCGGAGTCGGAGTCGAAAGTTTTAAAATCCCGGAGTCGGAGTCGACCATTTTTCCTCCGACTCTGCAGCCCTGATATTATCACGGTGTCATTTCAGTGCTTAAGGAGGTGCTTAATTTCTCAGAATTGAGGTCGTGAATTGCTGCTTTTTAGAAAGGGAAGAGGAATAATACCTGCAGAAACTTTAAGTTTTATCCTAAACAACTCTTTCTCCCAAGATCCTAATCAGATTTGCATGCATTTCAGTAAAAAAGCATTGCATTCATACTACTAAAATGATATGATTTACGCCCTTAGTCTTTCATAGATGGCGCCTCCTGCAAAAAAAATTTCCATTTAAAGTATTATTTTTCTCCCTCGATGAGATCAAGTAGCGTATAGTGGTTAGCGTGTCCGGCTGGAATCGCAAGGGACCCGCGTTCGAATCCCGCGGAATGAATATATTAAATTCAAAGTAATTAAACAATCAATAGTTAAATTAAATAAATTAATTAAATAATTAAAACCAAGATGGCGACGATCATGGATCAAAAATGACGTCACGGTTAAAACACGTCACGGCCACCGGATAGTGGGGTATACGTAGTATACTTTTTCAGCTGGGGAGCACTGAAAACAAACGTATTTCCAGAACCTAAATATAACCTATCATTCCACGTTCAAAACTGGGACAAAAAAGGTGGTCAACACCAGATTTCGACGCGTCATATTACCATCGATCGATGAGACACATAGACGTTGACAACACGTGCTGCGAGAACGTGTTTTGAACGTGCCGGCTGGTGTGCTCTGTACGTGTTGCAGAACGTGTTTTGAACGCCTTTGTGCTGCTTGGGTTAAGCCTTAGTACTGAAAATTTGTGACTTCCCAACACTAATTACTGGGCAAAATTTCGTGACTCTGAGTTAATACGTTCTACTCTGGCAAAAGGCTTGGATTTTAGAGATTTTTAGAAAAAAATCAAAAAACGAGAAAATTTACATAACATTTTAAATTTCACCGAATGTTAAGAATTAGTGCAAAAAACTTGTGACTTCCTATCACAAACTAATACGTAAAATTTTAAGTCTGTAAGCTAATTACTTTTGCTCTTAAAAGAGGCCTGAAATTAGAGAATTTTGTAAAAAATTCTTAAATGCGAGTTACACGTAACAAAGCTGCTACATACCTAATACGCTCCAATATTTCGAATTTTTATCGCCTGAATGACAACATCATACTACCTCTTGAACTGAAATGGGGTACTTTTCTTTGTTTATATTTTTAAATATAAGGTAGTCAAGTGTTTTAAATATTGTTTCGAAGTCGCATGGCATGTTTTTCGTATTATTGCAATATGTCTAAATCGAAACGCTCAATTTTTTTCCAAGAGATATTTCTAAATGGTCAATTTTTGGGTATGGTAAAAACTTTGACTGCATGTTTCCAACCTATGGAGATGTTATAAAATGTGGTATGCACGAGAGACGAATATTTTCTTCAGAGATGGCTAGTAATAAGGAGTCTAGCTTCTCGCTTATTGCTGATCGTGTAGCAAGAAAGATAGTAAACTTGTATAAGGACTCGTGCATTGCGGTAATCTCAGAACAACGTGTTATTGCAATGATACTTACTTATCACAAAAAATATTTGGCCATGAAGGCTGTTCTTAAGAGTCAAACACAACGAGAAAACAAGAGATTGACTTATGAAATTTAAGAAGGCTGCAGTGAAACTCTTTGATATAGCTGCTTGTAAGTGCCATGATTCGTATCCATGTGCATGTCCTAAAGAGAAAAGAGTTCCGTTGAAAGAAAAGCGATTTCTCTATGATCAAAGGGCTACTAGGTTAAGGTCCATCGGTGCAGTGGATATTGAAGAAACAAAGAAACTTCCAAAGAGAGCCAAGAAAAGGTCGCAGGACTCTATTCGCTACTTTTTTGGCACATCTACTTCAACTTCAGCTCAATCGGAGAATTAAACAAAGTCATGCATCAAGATACTTGCCAAAAATGTATCTTAACGTAATTGATCCCGTCAGTGCCCGGAATGCATTCTTTGCTGGTCCAGAAAACATTCTGTTAAGTATGATAACACTTGAAAATGTGACTATCAGAGAGCTAGGTATTCATACAATCCTAAAGGCTAGAGAAAGTGGATCTGTTGATGAATACTGTGGGCGTGCATTCCACATCTCGAAGCTTAACTTTGAAGCTGCAGATTATGTTAATTTGATAGACTGGAACAATTGCAAAATAACTCCTCCACCAGTTCTCACCAATGTTCCTTCAGACCATCTTCGAAATATGTTGGTTGTTGGAGTTCCATGCAAAAAATGTAAGTTTATTCAATTCCCTTGACACACACAGGCCGTTGAAAGCATCGTGAAGTTAGTTTTGAAGGCATCAAATCAAGTATGTGGCCAAGAGAAAAGAGACGAGTTTATTTTGGATGTTTTAAAATCACGCAGCAATATGCCTGCATTTCATCATAAAAATGATTACAAAAAACAGTTATACATGATGTCTCTCTAACTGTAAATTCTAAAGCGTAAGCTGTACATTATGAAGTTTTTAAAATGCATAATTGATGAGATTTAAACCCATTTTGTAATTTTTTCTTTAATACATAGAAATCTCTATGGAAAATGCACAGTTCTAATTTTTTGAATACTTGTCTTAATATTTTCTAACTGCATAAATACTTTAATTTCTAACCGACCTTATTTCTACATGTAATTAGATTATAAAGACCCCTCTATTAGGCTCTTTTATTGAAATCTTTAGGGCTCTTTTGCCTAAAATTCAAGTCTTTTGCCATACGGAAGACATTGACTCAGAGTCACGAACTTTTACTCTGATAACTATCTTTTGGGTTCTTTTACCTGAAATTCAAGTCTTTTGCCATAGCGGAAGACATTAACTTGGTGTCCCGAAATTTTGCTCTGATATTAGCGTTAGGAAGTGGCAAATTTTTTGCACTAAATCTTAACATTCGGTAAAATTTAAAATATTTTGTAAATTTTCTCTTTTTTTTATTTTTTTTTCTAAAAATCTCTAAAATCCAAGCCTTTTGCCAGAGCAGAACGTATTAACTCAGAGTCACGAAATTTTTCCCAGTAATTAGTGTTGGGAAGTCACAAATTTTCAGTACTAAGGCTTAACATTCTGTGGATTTTAAAATATTTTGTAAATTTTCTCTTTTTTCGATTTTTTTCCAAAAATCTCTAAACTTCAAGCCTCTTGCCAGAGCAGAAGGCATTAACTCAGAGTCAAGAAATTTTGCCCAGTAATTAGTGTTGGGGAGTCACAAATTTTCCGCACTAAGGCTAAGTGCTTTGTAGAAATTCGATTTTTTCGGGACACCCTAGCGTACAGTTCTCCTGCTGTCCATAGCGACGCCACTGTTTTAGCTAATTATTTATTTTCATTCATGCATTCGTTTCTGTAAATTTAAAAACACAGAGAATGTTACATACTAGAATTCATTATTAGAAGAAGTTATGCGCATAGGTCATTTTTAAATACTCTATCTACGCTCTGTCTGTTTAATTAGTTTTTAATTAATGTTTAAAATAATTAATTTTAACCCATTATAAATAATGGGCTGACTTATAAGAAATGGTTTTCAGGTATATGTTTTTCTCAACGTGCTTTATTTATAAGCAATATCTGGAAAAATGGAAAACAAACCTGTTAATATTATTTTTACTTACAATATTTTTTACGTTTTTTTTTCTTTATTGTTAAACTTTTACTTAAGGAAGGAAGCTACAAACAAATATTCATTTAAATCATAATCATACCTGTAAGTTTTTCGCATTAAATATATTCAGTTATTTTCTTTAGAACAAGCAATATATATATATTTTTTTGTACGTGTAGTAAACGAGAATAGAAAGTTTGTCCAGAAACGGGTCTACTTTCTCGTCTACCAGTTGTAGACGAGGTCTTCTCATAAATTTTTCAAAATCAGCTAAATCTCTCCTGCACTTGGTTTAGGTTGCCGAGTATTTCGAGTATGCATTTTTCACAAGTAGAAGTCTCTGGGGGGGAAACATGTCTTCTATGTATAAAAATAGAAAGCTATTTGTTAACTTGAAAATGACACGGAATTCTTTCTTCCGAACTGTTAGGCTTTAAATTTCAGAAAATTCCAACCGCTACGTGCTTCGGGTTCGTAAATGATGAGATACTGAGAAAAGGAAGAAAAGAACAATTTATCTCCTGAGAGCTCTACATAAATCAGAAAATTTTCACACAAGCACTCTCGTATTTTTCGAAGAGTGGATTAACCTTTTAAAAAACTCTTTTTAAATACCGTTTAACAGATAATTAAGGAGTTTGGTGTAGTTGATATAGCCAGGAAGCCATACAGTAGTGTAATAATGCAATAATAATAATAATAATAATAATTAATAGAAATCAAAACAGCGTTGTAAAACATGTTTCTGTACTTATAAATTATTTGTTCTCGTGATCCCGATATCGAAATGCCAGGTCTCAGAGACCAAGTGTACCCATCCCCCCAAGCTCAATGGCGCATTCCCCCCTCCCCAATTGTCCACAACCCTCTTGTGCTTTTCATTTTTACCAATCTTTTTTATTATTATTATTATTTTAATAGCCAATTATTTATTTTTTTATTTTATAAATGTTATTTTTTTAGTCGACGCTCGTTATAACAACCACTCTATGTTTAGACTATCCCAATATAACAACCGATGGGAAAAACCCAACTTCATCCCAATATATTGTATTTTCAACCTCTTATAGCGACCACTCGTTATAAAGACCTTTTTCGGTGAGACGGAGATGGTCGTTATATCGAGCGTCAACTGTATTACTTTTTTAAAAGTTCATATTATGCGCAGAATGGAATCATTTTTTTTTCCAATTCTGAACATTTCAAGCACACACACACGCATACAAAAAAATTTATTAATTAATTCATAAAAAAAATAATAAAAAAAATAATTAAAATTAAAAAAATAAATTAATGAATAATTTTATTGAAAAAATCCGTATAATTTAAATTAATAAATAAATCAGTTTTAAAAAATCCCCCCCCCCCCCGCGGTGAGCAGTCCTGTCAGAGACGGCCGAAATTTTAAACAAAAATCGTCACACTGAGCGAGTAATAGCAGACCTCTTTCCCATGATTTGTAAATAAATCTTCTGTACATGCATACGGGGAAATTGCGTGATCAAATTCTCGCCAAGTCAATAAATTTGACATTTTCTTAAAATTTTGTCAGATTTTAAGATTTTATATGTCGATAACGGGCAGACGAGGGCAAACAATTTTCGCACCAAAAATGTCTTGAAATGCTCTTTCTACTTGAATTTTTTTTCATTATTATATCGATTGCGTGGTTCCCTGAAAGGAACCATCAACAACTAAATAACGTACTAAAATATAGCAAGAGTGAAAATGATTAAACAAATTTCAAAAAATCATATTTTTGAAACTACTGCACATATTGCAATGAGTACTATATTAACTAACATCAAAGAGAGATATACGAAGTTTTCCCCCCAATAGAGTTCAACTACACAAATATGCAATATATGCAATGTGTGAGCACAATGTGCAAAATAATTAGTTTCAAGTACTCGATGTAGGAGCCTTTTGTTACACGACAACATCTAACCTGTAGGCCTGTCCATTCCTCACATTTTACAGTTTCACACGTCTGCATATGTATGCGTTAAAAAATGAAGCATAGTTGAAAAGGTGTCCTATTTAAGATTTATAGAGTAAAAAATGCTTTGTCGAATAAGAAAACCCTATAAGTTGTTAGAAGAGAGGAAGCGGACAGACAAACCGACACGGTATCGCGTTTCAAAGCACTACTTTCAATTTCTTCAGTTTCCAATATTTATTTAATTATTTATGTTCGACTTTTTTTGTTTCTGGGATAGTTTTGCCATATATTAAAGCTTCTTTCTTTCATGTTTTAGATTTTCAAAGCTTTTACAAGAAGTTAGAATAAAAGCAAACAGCCTGTAAAAAAAGCTGAAACTGGAAAATATGGCATAGTATAATGAGCATTTGCGCTTTGCCATTGATATTGAGATTATTCAAAAGTTGAGATAAGTTATTTCATTCGAACAATCAAAAATTTCTTTAAAAAAATAATAAATAAATAAACCAGATTTCTAAAAGTAGGTAATCAAAATTTTTTGCAAATTCATTTGTTACTTAATGAATTCAGAAGTTTTGTAAAAATAAATTTTCAAAAATTTCTATAAGTTCATTCTTTCTTTTCTTTCTTTTTTTTTTTTTTTGACAAATAATCAACAGTTTCTAAAATTTAGTCATTTTTTGCAAAATAAAATAATTCAAATTTCTGAAAATGAATTCAGTTTTCTAAAAATGAATAATTAAAAATTTCTAAAAATGCATTCAGTTTTCTAAAACTAATTAATCAAAAGTTTATCACGTTGAATTTAGTTTTCTAAAAAGTTAGAAAAAAGGTTAAGTTTCAGAAGTTAAAAACCGCTTTCACACCTCAGGAGAAATATATAGAAAGGAGCAAATTGTGTCAGTCAACAAAAACAAATGCTTTTATTTTAAAGAAAGAGAGGAAAAATAAAGGGGGGGGGGGAATCAAGGTTAAATATATATTATACCAGTGTAATGCAGGTGCAGAATTCCAGTGCCAAATCTTTTATAAAGATAATAATTTTAGAAGATTGCTTTAACTTAATTTGCAGATTATCCATCTGCAAATCCAGTAAGCAGATGATTGGAGCATTTGCGTCTCATTCTGCATTTAAATTAGTATATTAATTCAGTTACGTTTATGATTGGTTGGGAAGTTGTATTCAACTTAAATGCACATTTTAATAGGTTAGTTATAAGTCAGATGTCCTTCAGAAGACATTTGGTTATCATTCCATGACATTGATGTTAAGATTATATTCATGTATATTGGAAAACCAAAGATTACATAAAAGTAATTTAAGAAATTCAAATAGAAAAGGCTATTGCCGAAAAAAGTACTAGAAAAACAGATCAATATAAATCGTTGCAGTCAGAGTAACAATTCGTAATTATATTTGTAGTCCTGATTTTTATGTGGAACGATTTTTCGTTATCTCGGCAAGGGTTAGATATTTAACACGAGAAAAATGAGAAGATAAGCATATATTAGCTCTAAAGGCGCGTATTTGCGCTTCAAACATTAAGCAAAAAATTCGTACAGAATTAAACGAGCCTACATTCTCAGGTTAATATAGATTTTCAAATATGAGCCATATTTGTGTCGTTCATTATAAAAGTGGTGCACCTCCTTGTAAGGGACTTTACTATGTTTTGTTATACAGAATTTTCACTTCACTTCACACTCCAGGGTCCCCGTACCTACCACAGTTCGTGGTTTTGCCGGGATGAGAACCTGAAGAGCACTGTGTTCTTTTGATCCAGACCAAGAGCCGAGCAAACCACTGGCCCAGTATCCCCAGAGGTATCGTTTCACTTGGAAGACTTTGTGACCACGACCCTTTTTTTACATCGCCTATTCACCATAAGAAACGAAGGTGGATCTTTGATCGGCTAGAGTCGAACCAGGGCTCCTCCGGTTACGAGCCCAACGCTTTACCGATTGGGCTACCATGACCCCTATACAGGAAGTTTCCGTTAACCTGTAGGACCTTTATTTTTGCAACCCTTCGTCCCAGATGCATACTTCCAGTTGCAAAAATGAAAATGAGGGGGCGATGTTAACAGTTAGAAACGAAAAAAAAGTCAAAGAATACTAAATCGAACTTTTATACAGCCCCCATTTCCTTATAGCTATAATTAAGTTTAGAGAAATAATCTCTTCTGAAAAACAATACTAACACCAGAATTGAGCAGATATTCAACCGATATTCAACAAGACATGAAACCATTACCCCCACATATGAAACCAACGAGATATGAGCGATTCGAGATATGAAACGCAGCGTTTTGTGACGCATACCACTTTACACTAGAATCAATTGCATCTCTTGGGGGGAAAATACAGCAGCTGAAGGAAGTTTAAAATTGAGCGATTCCATACCAAATCACCGAATGGGGGTCGCACGACCGACTCGGATTTTTTTTTAATTTGGTACACAGATTGATGGTATAGAGGTATGAAAAAGCCCAAAAGGAAAGTTACCTGCTCCACTTATTTTCTGAGATACATGCCCTCAAAGTTTGTCCGCCACGTCAAAATACTAAAAAAGTGATGTTATTTAATGATTTTTTATAAAAAATCGTACTCGTGCAAAATAAAAGTGTTAGATATCTATGGAAACTAGTTACTCCAGGCATTCTGAAAAAAAATACTAGAACGTTCATAATGAAAATTGCCAAGGTACAGGGCTCTTTGAAGTTGTCACCACAAAAACTTGATTTTGCAGATTTTGCTAAAATTCAGGCATTTATTACAAAAAAAGGCAAACAAAACCAAAGGTTTTCTCACTTTCTGGTAGTGTACAGGTCCTCCCTGTAAATTGCTACGCAATAAATTATTTGGGTTTCTCACTCCTTCTTGGAAATATTTTAGCTTAAAAATAAGCATTAAGGCAAAAAATGCGTTTTTGGCCATCTTGGCAGCCATTTTTCTCATAAAGGGGGAGCAGTAGAAACTTTAATTTTTTTTTAAAACAAGCCACTGATATGTTAGCTATTCACAGGAAAAGAGTTTACTTTTGGTTATTTCTCCCATTAAGAGATATCCTGCTGACAGTATATGCATGTTTTTCGCGACGACCATATGCTTTTGTTCCCCCTCTCATGGACTTAAAATTAATTAAACAAAAAAATAATGATATATTTATTATTAGCTGTATTATCTACCCAATATGTCATGAAATTTAATTTATTAAATCATTGAACAATAAATTAGATAATTGATGAAAACAAGAAAAAGTATTCCTCTGATGCCTGAGCATTATGCATTCATAATTATAAAGCAGTAAATACTTTCTTGAGAAATTAATTAACATAAATGAGCTCTAAATAGTTATATTATAAGCAATACCCAATCTTGTGATTGGGATACTCCTGTTTTTAATTGAAGAATTTCTTGAATATCACATGAATATCAGGAAAATAAATGAGGTCTTTTCGTTTGATGTAGGATACTTTATGACAAATTTCATTTGATGGGCTACTAACTGAGCATGGTGATAAAGAGCTATTAATTTCAGCTTCGAATTCCATTTTACCTTATTAACAGTTATATATTTATAAAATAATTAAATAAATAATTTAATACAAAGCCATGCTTGAAGAATTAAAATTAGTGCAACTCATTTATTCCCATACTGATCTTTACAAAACTGACATGTGTTGAGCACTGATAAGAACTGACAAGAATAAGTTTACTCACTAAAATACTAGTTCACAGATACTATAAAGCGTACATTCTATTTTCTACAAAATAATACTGCAACAAAGAACAAGGGTATAAAGGGGTAGGTACTAAAGAATTTCGTGAAAACTCAATTAAAATAAAGGAGCTTCGAATATTTATCTCATAGGCAATACCCAATCTTGTGATTGGATGTTCCTGATTGATGGCTATAAACAGGAGGATACCCTTGTTCTTTGTTGCAGTATTATTTTGTGGAAAATAGAATGTATGCTTTATAGTATCTGTGAACTAATATTTTAGTGAGTAAACTTTTCTTGTCAGTTCTTATCAGTGCTCAACACATGTCAGTTTTGTAAAGATCAGTATGGGAATAAATTAGTTGCACTAATTTTAATTCTTCAAGCATGGCTTTATATTAAATTATTTATTTAATTATTTTATAAATATTTAACTGTTAATAAGGTAAAATGGAATTCGAAGCTGAAATTAATAGCTCTTTATCACCATGCTCAGTTAGTAGCCCATCAAATGAAATTTGTCATAAAGTATCCTACATCAAACGAAAAGACCTCATTTATTTTCCTGATATTCATGTGATATTCAAGAAATTCTTCAATTAAAAACAGGAGTATCATAATCACAAGATTGGGTATTGCTTATAATATAACTATTTAGAGCTCATTTATGTTAATTAATTTCTCAAGAAAGTATTTAGTGCTTTATAATTATGAATGCATAATGCTCAGGCATCAGAGAAATACTTTTTCTTGTTTTCATCAATTATCTAATTTATTGTTCAATGATTTAATAAATTAAATTTCGTGACATATTGAGTAGATAATACAGCTAATAATAAATATATAATTATTTTTTGGTTTAATTAATTTTAAGTCCATGAGAGGGGGAACAAAAGCATATGGTCGTCGCGAAAAACATGCATATACTTTCAGCAGGATATCTCTTAATGGGAGAAATAACCAAAAGTAAACTCTTTTCCTGTGAATAGCTAACATATCAGTGGCTTGTTTTAAAAAAAAATTAAAGTTTCTACTGCTCCCCCTTTATGAGAAAAATGGCTGCCAAGATGGCCAAAAACGCATTTTTTGCCTTATGGCTTATTTTTAAGCTAAAATATTTCCAAGAAGGAGTGAGAAACCCAAATAATTTATTGCGTAGCAATTTACAGAGAGGACCTGTACACTACCAGAAAGTGAGAAAACCTTTGGTTTTGTTTGCCTTTTTTTTGTAATAAATGCCTGAATTTTAGCAAAATCTGCAAAATCAAGTTTTTGTGGTGACAACTTCAAAGAGCCCTGTACCTTGGCAATTTTCATTATGAACGTTCTAGTATTTTTTTTCAGAATGCCTGGAGTAACTAGTTTCCATAGATATCTAACACTTTTATTTTGCACGAGTACGATTTTTTATAAAAAATCATTAAATAACATCACTTTTTTAGTATTTTGACGTGGCGGACAAACTTTGAAGGCATGTATCTCAGAAAATAAGTGGAGCAGGTAACTTTCCTTTTGGGCTTTTTCATACCTCTATACCATCAATCTGTGTACCAAATTAAAAAAAAATCCGAGTCGGTCGTGCGACCAACTTTTTTTTTTTTCGGTGATTTAGTATGGAATCGCTCAATTGTATGTGTAGAAAACGCGTTTTTTTTTTTTTTTTTTTTTTTTTTTTTTTTTTTTTTTTTTTTTGAATGCACGAGTATGCATTTCCCGCATGAAACACAAACAATTGGTCGTAGAAGGTTGAAACTTGGTTTATGGGACCTGTACAAATGTACTAATAAAACTTGAAGAGATGCAAAATTAAGTGACATGGTTAAAAGTTGCCCCAAATGACTACACGAGTCGGAGAAATTTTGAAGCGTAGCAAAGTGCAGTTTTGACATTAAAAACTAGACACTTAATCAATACTAACATATCGCACCCTTGCTACAAAAGTGCCACAACTCAAAAATTGTAATTTTTGAGTTGTGACCAGGGTTGCCAGATTTAAGAACTGTAAATACGGGACAGGCTCTTGGGGGGGGGGGGGAGATTGAGAGATGAAGTCTAAAGGTTGAATTTTTGCAACCTTGACTTTGATATTAAACGTTTCTCACAAATATAAATGAAGAAAAAAATACACAATGATCATATGAATAAAAACTTCATTTTTTACCATTGCATAGTTATTTTTCGTCATGAATATTGGTGGGGAAAGGTTTTCCACTAATTATTGTGAAAATTCGTATTTCCCTGTTGTTAACCCCCTTTTCCTGACGCAGGCCCGTCATTTCAAATTTTGCCGGTTGGGGAGGGAGGTAAATTATACCAATTTCAATGTAAATTATACAAAAAAAGCAAAAGCCACGCCCACTTATATGTAAATACATTAATTTCCAAAACCAGGGGGAGGCCATTGACCACCCGTTCTGATGTCTTAAATGACGGGCCTGTCTTGACGTGAAAGATATAATAGTCGCTTCTACTGATGACTAATGTTTAGTATGTACTTTTTCAAAAAGCTAGACGTACCAATGGGGAAATTTGAACGCAAAATAATTTTAATGAGTCATTAACAAAAATTTTGATTACAATTGAGTAGACATAGAATTAAACCTTACTACTTGAACTCACTATAAGAAGTTAACCTAAAACAAATTAAAAAAATCAGTATTCAATATCTTTTGGGGAAAAACTGTAGTTTTGTCAATATTATAACATGATAATTACCCTTTTACAACCTCGGAAAATTCCTTTTTTACAATCATATTTTCTGCTAGATTTTACTCCTGGGCCATTCCATGAAAAGTGAAACCAATTGGTCAAAAATTCATATTGAAGTTATGTTGCTATGTTATACATCATTTTAAAGCTTAAGATGTATATTTTAAGAATCCTGCATTGGTTTTTTGGTGAAAATTAGAATAATACTTGTTTTCTTAGTTGGAAGTACGATATTCACGAACTTGTAAAAATCAGAAAAAAGAACACATTTTCAAATGCATATTTCTCATCGAAAAATAAAAACAGAAATAACTACTTGTAGCACAATTTTAACTACTAAGACGGTACTATAATAATATGCATTCATAATTTCTTTTGAATTGATCTAAATGGTGTAATTGAATTTTGAAAAAAAGAAGTTTGATGTTACGTCTGTAACAAAAAAGAAGCAAAAGTTGTCATTACGTCCTAAAAAATCAAAATAAAAAAAAACCCTTAATGGTCTTTTTGGCAAATTCTTAGAGTAATTGCCCACCATAGTTAAAGATATTGCAACTGATTTAGTTTTTAAATTAATGCTGTTACAGACGTAACATTTCGGACATAACAAATGGCTCTATGTTACGTCCGTAGCAAAAGTAAATTTCCAATTAAATAGGTAAAAAGCACAGGATGAGCAATACATGTATATAGCATAATATGGTACGAGTACTAAAGTTTCTGGTATTCTGATTTTGAAATTTTTAATTATGTCGGCATGTAATTGAAATTTATTTCTTAAGATTAATAAAATACACATATGGTATAACTGATTATAATTTATACCTCAACTGGCATTTTTTTGCTACGTCACATGGAAAGGGAGCTGTGGATGGAGTTGGGGGTATGGTCAAGCACCAGGTTTGGCAGAGAGTAAGATCTAGAACAGCATTTGTCAACGACGCTCTTTCCTTTTTTCAGTGTGCAAACTCCATTGCAGAAAAAGTTAAAATTATTTATATGCCCCAGGAAAATGTTTTAAAGCTGACGCCAAAATTGGAAGAACGGTGGGCTAACATCGCGAATTTGCCAAAAGCCCGCGAAATGCATTGTTTTCGAACAGAATACGAAAATGCCGTTCGAATTTCGAGAACGTCGGACGAAAAAGGACACATTTTTTCATTCAAAAAAAATTATCAAAATTGACCAACTGTCACCAAGAAGGTTAAATTTTAGTTTGGTACTAGTATTCTGCTATATCATCCAACATTTTCAAATTTTTAAGTTCTCCTAAGACCAATCACTGATTCCAGGGAGGAATTTACTTTTCCCGATTTTTTTATGTAGCAGCCCCATTATGCATTAATTTTAAGAATACAAATAAATAAATTTGTGTGAAGGCCCTTCTAAACTTTTCTTGTGTCAATCTTTCTTGGAAATAATTGTCTTAAGATGCATTAATTTATTGTTACATATTGACATATCGGCATATGCTCTCAACTCCCCCAGACTTACCCAAATTTTCTAAAACTGTTACAGTATAACTTAAAATATTCAAATAATGTGTTAATTAATGCTACTGTATTGTTTTAGCACAAAAATCTTTGTTTATTCCTGCTTTAAAATACTGTTTTCTACTTTCAAATCAGAGATGTTACGTCTGTAACACCACTTTGTTTCGTCCGTAACAAGTTTATGAATTTTTTTCACAAATTCGGCAGTCAAAATCCACACAATCTTTATGGTTTTAGAAAGCTTGAAGTCTCTAGAACACGTATTAAAAAAAAAAAAAAAAAAGCTCAAAATTTCCGTATAATTCAGAGGAATATTGTAAGTTGTATGACATAGTCGAGTTTTTGCTGTTTTGTGAATTACGTCTGTAACAGGCAGTTTTTAATTTCTGTATTTTTTTGTAATTAAGCAATCTGCACGCAAATTTAATGTAGCATAAACATCATCAAGTTACACTACCGGAAAAAAATTGAAGACTTTCATCAGCCCAAACCAGAATTATTTGTGTTCAAAGTCTGCGATTGTTACGTCTGTAACGATGGAATTGCCCTGCTGCAATAATTCTTTTTAAGTTTTGATGGTTTTTAGGATGCCATAAAACTTACCGTAATTTATATTTCTCTCGTTCATTGTAAAAATTTAAGCATCTTCATCTTTTCAAAACGCATATTTGTTTGCTAAATAGAATAGCATATAGTTACATCTTTTAGTATAAAAGCGAAGCGAAGCAAATTTCAAAAATTTGAAATTGATTAGTTCAAAAAAAAATCTAGTGACTAATAGTAGCTGAACACATATATTTATTTTATAATAGAAAAATTGAGAAGGGCTTTTTATATAATAAGGCATAGTAAAAACTTTTACAAGGAGATACACCACTTTTACAATAAACGTTTGTTGAATTGATTGTCACAATAATTTCTGCTCTAAATGAATAGAACACTAACATTACTTCAGAACAGAAAAATATTATAATTCAATCAATTTTCTTATCTCTCTATTTCACATTTTTTTTCTGAAAATAATGTTTCGTTTTGTAAAATGCTGCTTCTAACCAGGTTCCCCGGGACGCGGGACAATATTTCAAAAAACGGGACTGTCCCTTGAAATCCGGGACGTCTGGCAACCCTGGTTGTGACCGTCATTAGACGTAGTTTACACGTCTCTAGCAATCTTCAAAAGAGCAAGAAGTTGCATTGAAAAATCAGCCGCCAAAGGGCAGTTATGGCGTTTTGTTGTTATCAAGATGCGTAGGATCCCTTCCCCTGAAATGCACATCTTGAGTTGTCGTCCAGCCGTCCCGTCGTAGAGTAACGTGCGTAACTAACGATCATAGTTTGAGATGTATCGGTCTTCATATTGACAAATTCAAAAATACTAAAATGTGCCTAGTCAGCCCGAGAACAGTTTTTTGCAATTCCTGGAAAACGTAGTTTTTTGAGTTGTGGCACTTTTGTAGCAAGGGTGCGATATATATTAAAGACTCAAATAAAAACAAAGCAGGGGACTATGGAGCAAAGTGAAATGGTAATATATTCTAACAGTTTGCATCGCCACCTATCTAGTAATATTTTAAATTTCCTAAACATAATAATTGATTCCAGTCAAAAAATAAATGGCTTTAACTCTTTATCCCGACGTGACTCAGAAGTCCCGTAGGCTAAGGGTTATCTCGATAAAAATGTTTTATGTATTTGCAGTTCAAAACCAAAATATTTGTAAGTCATTGTAAATTAATTTGGGACGTCAAGGGTTAAGATCAATGAAAAGTAATAGAGTCATTTCAAAATATAATACATATATTGCAATTTCAGGTTTATAAAATTATTTTGTTATTATACATGAATAAGTTCTGTAACAACTACAGTAAACTCTCACTTATACGCCGCCAAGGCCACAGAAAAAGCGCATAGTGAGAGAGACTTATAGTGAACAGCCTATCAAAGGACAAAACGCAACATAGAATGAATAAGAATGTTTCTATAGAAAAGGGACATATTATATTCGTCTGGGAATACTGTAACGTAATTACAATAATAAAGATAAAACAAAAATTGTAGCGTACGTAATCACAAATTGTTCCCTTTAAAAGGATTCATAATAGATAATTGTCCCTTTCCGAACTCTAGTTAGTGAGGGAAAAATGCCTTCCGTGAGCAATAAAGGCGAACCTTAAAGATGAAAGTGAAGAAACATGCTTATTTTTTAAAGAAAATGAACTATTTTTTTTACATTTAACGAAAAATTCGGCGCATAAGTGAAGTACTTATCTTTAGAGCGACGCACAAACGAATGCTATTATCATTATTTTTCTATGGAATGTGCTGGTACCTTTGAAAATCGTCGTATAAGTGAAAAAGGCGCATAAATGAGGCGGTGTATAAATTAGAGTTCACTGGTATTGTGAATCCTAAATGGCAGGAATCATGATAAAGCTTTTGAGTACTTCGCTGAGAAGCCGACAGATGGTACTTGTGATCGGAAATAGTTTTTTGGGGCCCTAAGGCGTAGGGGGCCTTAGACTCCCAAAAGTTTCAAAATTTTTATGCTCGATAAAAATGCTTTTTAATGTATTTGCAACTTAAAAAACCAAACAAATATATTAAAAGTCATTGTTAAATTAATTTGGGACGTAAAGATCAATGAAAAAAGTAATATGAGTCATTTTAAAAATATGATACATATATTGCAATATTTTACGGTTAATTAAAAGTATTTTTGTTATTATAAAATGAATAAGTTCTTGTAACAACTATTTTTTAGGTATTGACTGAGATTTACTGGCATCCAGAACCGTGATTATTTTGTTTATATTGGGAATGTTTTGATTTAAAAAAGTTCAATGCAATTTGTAAAGTGCACGTGGGTTAAAGTGGATGGGGCAAAGAGAAATAGTTCATTTCGCTTACTTATTCATTTATTTATTAAAACACTTACGTATTTCTCCAGGAATTGATTCATCTACATTCCTTCACTTATTAATTCACTTTTTTTTCATTCGCTGTTTTATTCGCTCATTTTTTCTCATATATTAATAAATTAATTCATTTTTTCATTCGTTCATTATTAATTCATTTATTCATATATTTACACATTCAGTTCATACAAATTATTTTTAATAATCAAATAGAAAATATTTCCTGAAAAAACATTTTACTTTTGGCTTTGTGCCACAGTTTTTTTAAGTTGAAAAATTGTCACACTTTTTTCTTTTGAAAGTACAAAATAACTGCCAAAAATAAACAATAACACTTCGACGTTGTATTGCAAAATACATTATTCCTTCTTTATGTGTAATTTCCATTATTTTTTTCCTTTTAGAATATGTGAATTGTCTTATCTATTTCCCTTTGCCCCACATTCCTCTACCTTTAAGTAAAAATCAACACATCTAGAATTCAAAAATCCTGCCTGCATAGAAATGCCTCTTCTAAAATGGCAAAATAAATTTGTATATATAGCACAATAAATTTATCTTAGAGATTTTAAAATAAAATACCATACCAACAGTAAGCCTACTTTTAATGCAACTAGAATTGCCATTCCATTACCCACAAAAAACAAATATCCTCTGTCACTCTCAAGGAAAAACATTATCTCACAAGCTGCACGACTGAATTAAGTTTGCCCAAATCTCCATCATCGACGCCACAAAAAAGTGATAATAAAGTCAATTAGTTAAGATCACCTGCATTTTTTTGCGCCATCCGTATTTCATTATCTAGCATGGTCAAACTGGTCCGGTTAATTGAGAAAAACCATTAATCCTATTTTCTTTCATTAGGATGTGTTTCCCACCGATAATATCTCTCATTTCTAATTCCCTATGATCAATACCAATGTTCCTTCGGATTTTTTGTCACGTTTTCTAATGTTGTCGAGCTATAAAAACAGTTAGAAATCTATTAGGAGATGTAATGTTATTGCGTCATCAGTTGTCGCAGTAATGGTGCGGATTTTGGGTAATCTTGGTGTAATAATTTGTACTGAGTTATTTGTTGTACGATTCAACCTCGTTTTTCTGCATAAACTGGAACAAAGAAAGTTCGGATAAACGAAAATCCGATGGATAATAAGCAAGACATATTGTTAATTGAGCATACTTACTAGGAAACGATGCGATGGGTAATAATGAAAATGATGGGTAAAAAAAAAAAAAAAAAAAACTAAATAAGTAGTAATCAAAAAGGAATTGTGAAATATGTTTCTGGACGGATAAATTATTTGCCCTTGTATCCACGTAATCGAAATGTGAGTTCTTAAAGTTTGCCGAATGGTTTAAGAAAAGTCGACAATTTTAGCGAGTTTCAGTAAGTGATAGCAGTCATCTTTCACGTGATTTGTAGATTATTGTCTTTGCACATGCAGTCGGTGAAATTGTGTCATCACTTTCTCACTAAATCTTTAAATTTGGCTTTTTTTTTTGTTCAATTTCGCCTCTATTTTAAGATATAATACGGCAGATTATCACCAAATACGCCAAATATATGTGCAAAGAATATATCTCTTTTTATTATCATTGTTTTGAAAATAAATTTATCAGGCATGCATAACTTAATATTGAGAAGTTATTTTGGTAGATTTTATAATTTATATGCTTTTAAATTAATTGATAGTGCAATTCAAAGTAATTATTTGTCACTATCTCATACTCTCTGTACACATGGTTTCAACTTTTAAACTAATTTTTAACATTAATATATAAATGTATTATTTATTTTTAATGTTCAACTACGGGAAGTATTGCGACTTCCTTACAATTTACTATCAAAAATATTAACTTTTATGTCATTATTGAATGTTGTCCCTACCTCCTTACGTCATTCCCTCACTCACCTATCAAAGTTCCTCTAACTGCTACTAGGAGGCAATCAAGCAGGTTAGTGGAACCAGAAAGTTCTGGTAGCCACCACAGCACACACACAAAAAAAGGAAGAAAGCGGTGACTTGATTTTTAGCTTTATTGTTCTTAGAGGGAATTTTTGACACCTAGAGAACTGAAAGTTTTTTTGACCTCATCACTTCGGTGATCAGACGAGAAACGATACTTTCAACATGATACGGCAGTTGACTCCGAAAACTTACTAAATACAGATAAATAATTAAATTTCTTATAACTGTTGATTAATAAGTACTTAGCTATAGTTAAAACGCACAAAAATTGACCTCAATTCATATAATTGCTCAAAAGCAATTTGCTATTTTGTTATATAATTCGTCACTCCCTTCTATTCCTCAAAAGTGAATGAGTGAAATAACTTACTGAGACTGTTGAATTTAGGCCATTATGTTATGGGATAAGTATTCAATTATTGCTGTTATAAAATAAGTGCTAATTAACAGAATTTTTTTATATTTTACAAATGAAAATCGTAAAATTTATTATCTTCACTATAGTATGAGCATTAAAATTTGAAAAGAAAGGTATAAAAATAAATGTGATTGATCATGGCAAAATTTTTTCTGTCGTAGCTGAGCTCAGATTAACTCATTGGTGAAAAACATTTTCTAGGTCTGTTTGGAGAGAATCCCCCATACCTCAATAACGGGCGAAAATTGTTAAATAATTTGTGGGCGATCCACTTTCAATTGCGGCCTATTTGTGTGGGTGGTCATGTGTGTGTGCAGAACATGGGTTCTACTACCTGAAAAAAAAACCGCTCAGAACAAATTATTAAATTATTTTTATGTATAATGATTTAAACTGTATATCGAATGTTTTTCGGAAAAATGAAATGGACAGAGAGTGAAATATTTTTCGTTAATCCTGTAATTAAAAAAAATAATAATAAAATGTTTTTGATACACCTCATAATATATGTAAAAAAGACTGATCGACTTAAAATACAGAAATCCCAATGCCACACACTTGCTCATTGCTGCCACGTTTGTATGATATTTAGTAAGAACAAAAAAATCAGAAAAGATAAACTGAAATTTATGCGTAGTCATAGCTTACGATAACAAAGTAACCACCTGCCTGCAATTCCTCATTTCGAAAACTTTAATTTATCAGAAATGAATTAGTCTTTTCTATTTTTTTAAAAACTGGTTTGAAATTCAGTTTACATCCTGGCTTGTGTCTTCACATAATGAATGCATACTTGTTTTTGCTATGTCCTATGACATGCTTAATGATCCATTAAACGCTGTTCTTATCCAGATCTTCTGCCTAAATCTTTCTGCTTGTTACTGGAAGACTGGAAATAAAGTCAAACTCAAAAACTTATCTATTATAATCAGCTTTACCAAAAACATCCCAACTTCAAGGAACACTCCGAGTTAACTCTTTTGACTAATGATAATTAATCTGTTTTGCAAACGTTTAACGTGTCATTTTAAATGATACTGAGCATTATTATCAGATTCATTACTGTTTTTTGATAAATCACCCATCTGCTTATAATGACTAATATATTTGGTATATAATTGGTAGTTGTAGATTTTTGACAAGAAAATTTTACCTGATTTTACTTCATTAGGCATGATAGATCGTAACTGATGGTGAAAAGTCTCATTAGTTTAACAGCACCAATATGCGCTAGTCGAGTGATTACGTCACATTTAAATTTCTCTGTCTGTTGTTGTTTGTGCAAACGAGGAATACTATGACAGAAAAAGCTGATAAGGTGACCACATTATTTCAGTGTACGCCGTAAATATCATGTACATTTTAATAACTAAAACGTGATTTCCGTTAAAAGGAATGAAAATAGAAAGCTTTCGTAATCAAAAAATTTTCTTTAGCTACGATACATCAAGTAGTGAAAAGACAAATTGATACATGGCGTGATATAGTTATTTAACTACGTTAGATATGAACTGAGCGAGCCAGCAAAAAAAATCTGCAGAAAATTTGAGCTTCAAAAAACCTGCAGAATATTAGAGAAAGCAATTTTGCGTTTATTATTCTCTGAAGAATTTAAGACAAAATGTAGACTTTTTTTCTGTCTTCTAAAAGTATTGTTAAATTATACAAAATTAAAAAAAAAAAGTAATAATATTTAAATTATTCAAAATAAATTTTTTACCTAGTTCAAAGTTACCCTGAGGTTCATGATAACTTTAAGCCTCATGAAAAAAAATAGGAATATTAATGTTTTTTTTTTTTTTTTTAATTATATACTGTAGTTACGGAGCTTTAAATTCGAAATATATGATTTATAAAAGTATAAAAACTCCTATTTTGGTCCTGCAACATCACAAACTTTACATTCATAATTATATTACACACAATATTTCCTGTGGGAATAATGGAAGAAAACAATACATAATATTTAGCGGGAAAAAAGCATTTTATTACTTGTTACAGAAAATAAAAACGCAGAAGAAAACACTTTTCAATTATTATACTAAACACCACACCCAGTGACTGAATACCTCGTAATTTCCTTGAAAAACGACATTTCAAAACATTTTTCTTAAATTTATTGGTAGTAGTAACTTTCTTCTACGAAAAAACGACAAGATATTACTGTGTTTGTCCACAGTTTGATGTGTTTCTTCACTGGCCTGAAGCACTTTTTTTTTCATTTCAACCATCCAAATAAAACTAAAGCAGAATCATAAATTTCCTCAAAATTTTAAAAATCTTATGTATTATCAGAAGTGTTTTTACTGTTATGTACGAAATGCTACAACTTTTAAGGATGCTATGAATTTTTGAAGATTAAATTGTGTTTAAGTGTTCATCCCCTGATCGGTCTACCCTACCCTACCCTACACAACAACACTGCCTGTAGGTAAAAAAAAAAAGCCTTTTAAAGACTAATAATACCCATATTACTTAGGGTTTAATTAATTTTATTAATAATCGGACACAAATAATGTAGTTCTACATTAAATTCACAACCATTCAATAATGTAGTTCTACATTATTTGTGAAATTTATGTGTGTGTATTTAAAAAAAAAAAATTGCTTTTTTTTTTCATGTTGTCGAAATGTCAATAGCTTATCAGCCGAAAAAAGAAAAAGTTATTGTTTGGATGGTTTTTTTTTAGAAAACAACACAAACTTCATTATTCGACTTTAGAGTTAACATTCTTCAACGGCTTAAGACATACACAACGCTGACTCATCTCAGTGGCCGCAGACCAGTCTCATCCATTTTTATCACCCCATTTCCTCGAAAGACAATAAAAGCCGACCATCCTTAAGGCTGTATCTGGATTCATCGTTTTCCCGCGAAAATAAACATGCGCCCGCATCATAAATCAGGACGTCTTTATCAAAAGAGGCGCCGGCTCATCTGCATACCTGCAACCTGTTTCGAACAGCATCTGGGAAGCGGTATAGGAGGACACACCATCGTAAAACGAAAAAGAAAGGGATAAGTTGGAGTAACACACTAACATGAAGATCCTTGTTTTTTCTGCGAATGCTGAGGCCACTGTTTTAGAGGCGTCAACTCGCCGGACATTTTGGATCCAAAAAGCGCACGCGGGAAACTTCTAGTATGCTAAGACGCACAGGGCCAACAAGAAACCATGTCAGCCTAGTCGGAAATAAGAGCCTAGGGGCTTGGAATCGGAGTAGTATAAATTTGACAAGATTTTTGGGGAATCAGGGGTTAGGGATCAAAGTAATAAGGTGCCCTCGATGGCCCTGGAGGCGCATTAAAAAATTCTCAATGTCCACGCAAAAAATAACTCGAAAATGTAAATAAAAGCATTCAGAATGTGATTTCCATTTTGCGCAGATAAGTCATACGTACAATGAGTTAAATGATGTAAAACATCTTCTAAGTAGGAGAGTCGAAAAAGTACTTCAAGTGTCATTTTAGGAATTTAATGTTGAAGGGAAGCAAGCATCTGGACCTAGGGACCATTGATACACTGCCAAATTTCGAGGGGGGGGGGGCAAAGGGTGTGTACCCAATGTAAATTATCCAAAAAAAAAGCAGGAACTACGCGAACTCTTATGAAAATACATTGACTTCCCAAAGTCCCAGGGGGAGGGGGGGCAATCGACCCCCCCTGACTCCCTTAAATGACGGGCCTGGATAGAGCTCCTTCCTAGTTACTTGGAGATTTTATCGTAAACGTGCACCTTTTTTAACAGTGACACACGTGTATGAAAACTGCTTTAAAGAGAACAAGTTCAGATGTGTTGCTTTAATGATGTTTGATTATTTCAGTCTGTTAAATTTAATAATTATTAAATGTAAGAAATTATTTCTTAAGAAATTAAGAAAGTTATGAAATCAGTTATCATGATAGCTTTGGTCTAAGAGGCCATTCCCTCTAATGCCCATCAGTTATATTCAAGACAGATCAACCAGCGGCTATAATACCGCACTTTAGAACACCTGAAACAAGGCTGGATTGCAACCTCTCTGTGACCCAAAATGTCGGACACGTGAAGCCGTCATCTCAATATTTCTATCGTATGCTAATCAGCGATGGACGTAGTAATCAGTTTGCCGGACTACGCCCAGAGATACCTAAGCAAGACTTCCAGGTGCTATCTGCTGGCAGATGGAAACACGGGTCATCTGGCCGCCGTCTTGTTTTGGGGCTACAAGATTAACGGATAACTGTTTTGAATAATATTCTAATTTTTCTGCAGCTTTGCATATCAAAAAGTTTCACCCGGAACGCTGATTATCCGACAGATAATAAGCCAAAGCTGGAAACATTCGGCCCGGTACCACATTCATCATCTAAGTTGGGGACCAGTGAGGCTGTTCCTTTTCAAATGCAGCCCACGTTGAGTATAATGTCAGTTCGCTGGCAAAAGCGATTGCTTACTTTTATCGAACATGAGATTAATTGCCGAATTAGCAATTTATTTCCGATGCACCCAAGTTGCACCCAAAATCATTTTCTTCACCTGGTAGGAAAAGACCGTTCGTTCTTAATTAAAATGTCATAGCTTATCGTGAGAAAATCTAGCGCTAAAAGTGGGTCTCGGCTAAAAGACGAGGACATTTAATTACAGGTATATGACAAAAATATGTAAATATTTATTATTTTTTCTTCATTCGAACACTTTTTGTTCTTTTTCGTTTCTCCTCCTCGATCCGGTATCATATATTTTAATTTTTCTGATACATAGCACATTTTTAGCTTAAGAGAGTGCTTAATCATGTTGTACTTTAGTATAATTGTAGAAAATGTAACTTGTAAAAATCTTTAAAATTTTGAAGCACGATGCAGCCACTGAGGGTGCGTGATTAAAATATCCTTACAAGTACACTAGCTAAATATATATTAAGGCACGTAATATGTGCTAAAACCGAGGGTTTGTTGACACCCTCCCCTCGCTTGTCACTGCTAAAGTGTACAAAGGCTTCAAACATTCAGAACAAAAAAAAAGAATTTAATGTTAAACATAAGTTCTTGTTGTTCATTTAGAAATTCTAGCTGCACAACATTGCATATCGCACATCCAGAATGAAAGGGGCACATCTCAAAATAGCTGTTTTGAGAAAAATCGATTTGAAAATTTAAACTTTTTTAAATCCTTGCCGACTCTAATAACTATTGAAATTAGATAAACTCTCATTGATTGGTTGATTAAAGGTTCTGCTAGGTGACTATGGTCTGCGTTTCCCGATCAATTTTAAATAAGTCGGTAATTAATTGAGAAGTGCCCCTTTCATTCTCCATTTTCGTGGAGAATGAAAGGGGCACATCTCAAAATAGCTATTCTTACGGGCATCGGTTTGTACACCATTTAATTTTTTTTTTTTTTTTTGAAATTCTTGTCATGATTTTAACCTACATTTTTTAATGATACATGTTTTGTGCAATTTATATAGGGCCTTTTTTTTATCCGCGAGTGAGGACAACCGCCTCCCCCCAAGGAAGGGGGGTTCTTCATACAAATCCCAAAATTACAACGGATTTGAGCCACATTTGGCACGTAGGTCCTTTCATGCTCAGAATGTCACGCCAGGGTTCTTTCATTCTGCTTACGAGAGGGGGGCTGAGAGTTGCAAGAAAATCTTTTAAGTGGAATACTTACATTATTAATTACAGTGGCTGAAATTTTACGAAATCCGAAAAGGCCTAAATTAAACTTTAAAATCATAAAATTTCTCTTTTCTACAGGCTAATTTTTACACTACTTTTTGTTGGGATTTTGATTTATACCTGATTCCTACGCATCACGAGACAACTCGTGATAATTAACTCGATAATGGGAAAAAAAGGGCATTTTAGTTGCTTATACTTTTGTACGTACGTATGCACGGTCGGATGCGCCAAAAAAAAAAAAGACATTCTTCGAGAACGAGTAAAGTAGAAATTTAGGCCGCAGTTGAATGCAAATCTTTTCGAGAAAACATTACTTCCTGTACTACTTACAAGAAAGTAAAAAAGTAATAACTACTGTCTGTTTGCGTATTGTGCGCCTGGCTGTGGCAGCCACGAACGCTTCCATTTGAAAAAGGGGAGATAGGTTTAGGATGCGCACTTCCCAATGCCTTCAGTTTTTGTTCGCAGAAAGTCAACAACAATTATAGTTTTCTTTCTTTTTTATGATTCCATTTAACATTTCAGAAGGTTTAAACGCAAAGCAGACGATCTATTCAAAAAAGTCGAAGGGAAAAAATAGTACGAAGAATTTCAAATTTATTAAAAAAAATAACGTATCTCTAAATCGTTTGCAGATTTTTTTTTTTTTTTGTGTTTTGATTTCTCAATATTGACCTTGCTTGTAGTTTAAACGTTGTGCTTAAATAAGTATAGTAATTCTAAATGTGTGACAAAGTTACTTTCAAGTTTGTAGCTTTTAACAAAAAGGGTTCTGTGTAGTAGAGTTATAAAATAGTTCTAAAAGTATTTAATCAACAAATTAGGTAATACGTCACTGTTTTCAATTTAATAGCAATTTTTTTAAATATAAAAGCATAGAAGCTGATAAACAAAACTAATAAAAAATAATTAGATTCACTTATTTTTCGACTGTAGAATTTAAAACGGTTAATTATGCACTAAAGTCATGATGCTTAGTTTTACCAAAAATATTTTTATACATTCTTTTTGAATTAGCTGTAATGATAGAATGTACTGTATGAAATATAGGAAATTTTAGTACATTAAAAAATTGCAAGTTTTCCCTAAGAAAAAAAGTGTTCTAAGGATTTTTAGATATATTTATTTTATTTGAAATGTGAAACATTTTGTCAACTAATACTTCCTATCGCTGTTTCATTTCAGAGCGATATTAAATCAAATTTTAATTCCTAATGATTTGACGTTAGGTTACATAATACTATTCTTCTTATTCTAAAAAAAGGAACCCTTCATAAAGTAATTATGCACAAACAATTTATACTTAATAACGAACAATTAAAACGAGTGTCACTTCAAAAAAAAGCAAAATTACGGTTTTCTTAATTGGTTAAAAAAAAAGAGTACTAGCCATAATTTGCACCAATTCCGCTCGGCGAACTCAGATTATCAAAGATGTGCCCCTTTCAAACTCAATTCTCCCTTCACAATCGGCAGAATCTGGAGAATGATAAGGGCATAAGTTGCCGTTTAGCTGCGACTGTTAACACTAGAAAAAAAAGGGTCGGTTTCTCATGTAAGGTGTACTAAGGTACGCTATTTAAACATATTTCCAAAAAATGCATTTTTTGAGATGTGCCCCTTTCATTCTGGATGTGCGATATGTTAAAGTTCAAAAAAAAAAAAAAATAGTTGAACTCATGCAATAGTTGTAAAACTTCTGTTAAAGAAAAATACTGATGCACTTTAAACTAAAATAACAACGAATATTGATCTTAATTTTTGGGAATATCAAAATCTTTGAATTAACCATATGAAAATAGGTGGACAGTCCTTAGCTATATAATGTCGAGGAATGTGGGAGAAAGGGAAATAGCGGGGCAAAGTGAAATGGTAAAAATATTTTAACTATGCAACGCCATCTATCTAGCAATATTTTGACTAAGTTCTTAAGCATTTTGTTGATTTTTGTCAAAAAATAAATAGTTCCAATGATCAACGAAGAAAATAATTCTAGTCATTTTCAAAATTTGATACACATAAACTACTTTGTAGTTTATCAAAACATTTCTTATTATTATAAAATGATTAAGTTCTCGTTTTTTCATTCTAAGTATTAATTGAGATGTATTGATGCCTAGTGTCGGCAACCTCGTCTAGTGTAGTCAGAGAAGTCTGACTACGATGAGGGGGTTCCGGATTCAAATCCCGGCTCGGGAGTAGATGTACTTTCTCTCTCCTTGTCCTCGTCCTTTCTTTGGGCGAATTCGTTGTTCTGCTCTATGAATGGTATTCTACCCTATAAACGGGTCCTTATGGCACGTGTGTACTGTGGAAGTCGGACCTCACAGCAAATGACGGTACAGTTGGAAAAGTGAAGCAGCACACCCCAAATCACCAACCTAGCTGATACAAGACGTATCAAGTTCAGAAATTTTGCGTCGTCTCCATGGAAACCGTACGAAAGAAAACATCTCCACTCTTTTTTACTTCCTTTTACATAGTAAAGGAAGTATTGTGATCGCGAAAAAAAAAAATCACTCAAATTTGAGTCTAAATTTTGATTTTGCTCACTCCCGAATGAATGTTCAGTAGTTTTTTCGACCTGTCAGCATGTGCATATGTACCTACCAACATATAAGCAGCCGAAAAATCCTTTTCAACCACCCCCGAGTAAATTACGACGAATTTTCTCGTGACGTCTGTATGTACGTATGTGAGGATGTATGTATGTATGTGGGTCGCATAACTCAAAAACTATATGCCGTAGAAGCTTCTAGCTTGGTATGTAGGCTCTGAGGATGGTCTAGTTGTGCACCTCCCCTTGTGGTTGCATTCGAATGCCCCTAAGGGGGTCTTTTACCCCTTTTTGGGGTAAATCAATGTTAATTTCAATGCAGATGTATTGGCACGACCAGTTGGCGATATATCGCCAAGCTTTTGGTCGCCAAGTGTTTGACGCCAACTTGGCGACATGTCGCTAAGTTGGCTACAAATTTGGCGAAAAAAATATTTTTTGAATTTGGGTTCAATTTGGCGCTATTGGCGGTATTTTGCGAAAAATCCACTGAATGATGTTAAAATCGGCGATATTTAGAAAATGAATCATTGCAAAACGTTTGTTTTGCATTGTTTCGTGGCAAACTATGGGTGAAAATGTTCGAATTGCTATCTTGCTCACTCCTAGCACTATTTTAACACTAAGTCATCTACAAAGAAATTTACACGTAAAAGGAAGTAGGGTGGGACCCATACCAGATTTTTTATGCACTGCTGTTGAGGCAATTCATTTATTTTATATGTTTATCGAATTAGGCTAACGCTTTTATTTATATCATCATATCTCAGTTATGTGTAATTGTTTTCTAGAAAATCTAGTGCTAAATAGTTTGTATTAGCAAGACTTACCATCATGAGTAACCGTTATAAAAATACTTCAAAAGGTATTTTATTAACGTTGATTGAATAATAGTTTGCGCACAAAGCAATTTTTAATCGTTTGCATTTAACCATTGCTGCAAAAACTAAGTGAGGAAAAAGTCTACATCGCCGTATTATTTCTCGCTGCTAGAGGTGAAAAAATCTTTAAAATGATGTCTCACTTTTGAAGCTTGATGAAGGATAACTAAAATTATGGTGCAACCAAAGCAAAAACTTTGAGTAATAATATTCATGATGATGGAAAGTTTGATTATAATTTTGCTAAAGAAAAAAACTTATTAAAATATTTTTCGGTCCAAATTCGAACCAAAACCGTTCCCATTACAAGCACGACGCTCTACCGACCGCGTCAATGATGGTCTAAATCTTATTCACATGCTATTCATTAAAGTAATGCATCATAAAAACAGGAAAAACATCTTTTTTGTGATAAAAACAATTTTCAGATCTCAAGAGTATTTTTCGTCAATAGCAGGCCCGATAAGTTTGGATATGTAAGATAAATCGTGGAATTTGGGGAAAAAATAAGGAAGATCTGACGGTGGTAACCGAAAACAGGACGCAGACGAAAAAAAAATCACTCTTATCGCTCAACCAGAATTCCTCCTAACGACAATTTAATACCAATCACCAATTAAAAACGATATCATTCTCTCTTTCAATTACAAAGTGAAACATCGCCAAAAAAGAACCGCACTGACAGGTGGCGGAATCCATCAAGACAAATATCCCTCTCTCCTCCCTCCAGAGCAAATGATCGTCGAAGACAGCATCCGTCTGGAATCTTTTTTTTTCCCGCGCTTATCTCCTAGTGGCACTTATCAGAAATCCCTTTTCGGCTGAATCCGAAATCAGCGTGGAACGAGTGGTTTTTCTTCTTGTATCCTGGATTCCGTATGCCTGTTGTTTTAACGATGCAAATGAGTTTGAGCAGGTGGTTTTGCCTACTGGTATTTATGTTAGTAAAGCGTCCCTATTTTACTTTTTGGTGGCATTCACAAAGGAAGTATATTTCGCAGAATTTTTACTGGTGGCTGTTGTTTTTACTCGCATTCGCTTGTGCCCAATTTCATAATGAAATGCTTAGGTTATTAAATTCTGGTACTGTCGTCCCCGCTTAATCGGGTAGCGGATAAACGAATACCCAGCTTATACGAATAAAACATCCCGGAACCCATGCCATAGACGCAATGTTAAAGATCCCCGCTTAATCGAATAATATTTCTTGGAACCGACAGTATTCGTTTAAGCGGGGCCGGCAGTATTTCCCATTCATTTAATTTAATTCTTTATGCCTTGACTGTACCCAGACGTACCGTTTACATTAATTTAGTACTGTCGTCCCCGCTTAATCGGGTAACGAATACCCCGCTTATACGAATAAAACATCCGGAACCCATGCCATAGACGTAATGTTAAAGATCCCCGCTTTATCGAATACCCTGCTTAATCGAATAATATTTCTTGGACACGACAATATTCGTTTAAGCGGAGTCGACAGTATTATGAATCCTAAATGGCTGGAGTCACGCCGGTACTTGAAAGTACCATTTCTTGTACTTCTCTGAAAGACTGTTAGATGGTACCTGCAATCGGGAACAAATTTTTTAGGAGCCCCTAAGACGTAGAGGGCCTTAGGCCCCTGGGGTTGTCAAAATGTTCCTGCTCTGTATTAGGGATGCACCGATAAGAAAATTGGCCGATTACCGAGTACCGATTAATCGGCAGTCGATAATCGGCCGATTAATTTGTCAAGCCGATTAATGATTAAAATGAGTATTTTCAATACTACCAATTTCACCGTTACTGCTTTCTTTTTTCTTTTTTTACATTTCCAACTTTTGAAATAGTTGCTAATTTTGTTCTTCCATTTTTCTAATTTTCCCGAAATAATTAAAAAAAATTTCAAATTTCTCTGAACCAATTTTCATATTATTGTCAATAATATTATATTAACACATTGCTAATTATGCAAACTAGACATGGAAATTCAAAAAAAAAAAAGAAAAAAAAGGAGGGGGAGTCTGTGGGGTGAACGCTCCAATTTTGAAGTTCTTGTGGTTTAAAGTTTTCAATTATTAGTAGCGATGCAATTCAAGACTTTTTTTCTTTGTGAAAATTAAATATTATCTAAAAACACTATGCTAAGGAGAAAAGTATCGACGCATGAAAAATGTTGATACATTATCTATGTGTATTTTTATTCAAAATGGAAGCATTAATGTATTAAAAACTTTACATCAGCTGTGAGGATTATTATTACTGTTAATAAAATTATTCATCATAGTTTCGAAGAAAGATTTACTTAAAAAAATATTTTTTCCGCCGATTATTGATAATCAGCAAAGTGGCCGATTATGGCCGATTAATCGGTACTACCGATTAATCGGTGCATTCCTACTCTGTATGTATGTTATTTGATGTATTTTAAAAAAACAAAAAAAAACCTTATAAAAATTCATTGATCAATAAAATCAGGACACGAAGGGTTAAAGAAAAAAAGAAGAAAAATATTAATAATAAATAATAACAATTATTATTTGAATTTTGACATCTTGAATTCAAATTATATTTTTCGCAATCACAAATTGCGATAGGCGTATGCGTAGCGGGGCCGTCGCGAAGTCAACAGTTTCCCTCTTTCTACCGGGCCTGCTTCAAGCGTCCGAATTCATGGGATGAGTCATCCAAGTGATCCCATGGCGAACGGCTATCGAGACAGAGTGACTGTGACGCCACAGCTACTATTGCTCTGTGCTGTGCATTCAGTTCGAGCAGTTTGTTTTCCGTTGCAGACATGTTATAGTTTGAATAGATAATAATGGAATTAATAGAAATATGTTCGAAAAAATTTTTCAGACAGATTGTTTCGAGGCCAGATTTGGACTATACCGTCAAATGAGTGGTGCAAACTACAATGTATCTTGTATTCAAGTTATGAAAGCAGAAAGGAAATTAAAAATATTAACTTTAATAAGTTTATATTCAGAAAAGAAAGGAGAGTTTAAATTAAGAAATTTGAATTGTGGAGAATTAACTAAGAGTCCTGAAGTAGAAATACCCGAACATTTCTATGATGTATTTAACAGTAATAGTGATGATGAAATTAAGGATGATGAAATGTCAGTTTTGGTTTATATTTCAGGTTACGTAGGTCACATAAGGTTCAGTGTCTAGAATGCATTTCAATGTTTGTGTCTGATAAAACGTTAGAATTGGAGAATTCTGATGTTACTAATCAACTTTTATTACTGACTGACAGAGGTAAACTTAAATTTCCCCCAAAAATGTTGATAGATGTAACTGTATGTACTTTTCAGATTTTTAGGAAACATATAAGTAAAGACCATGAGAAATCATTTTTAAACTTTCATGAGCAAAGAAATTTATTAGTGCAGCTTGCAATAGAAAAAATGGAAATTATGGGAATGGACTTTTTAGTTAATTGTAACTGTGGTACTTTTGTCTTAAATCATATTAAATATTGTTTATCAGGAATATCTAATATATTCCTTAATAATTGCACAAAAACAATAAAAGCTTGCTACTCAAAAAGTAATAAAAGAAAATAAGGTACTTTAGCAAACTGCCAAACATAATTAAATTGTGAGGCATGTCTTCATTGGTGGGCATAAAATTTGCCAATAAAAATTAAAACATTCTAAAGGGATGTTTAAAATGTAAGAATTGGCTCGTTTTTTATTCAAAGTAATTTGATTTAACTTTAGCAACCTCTTTTATACTGAAAAGCATTGGCAAAAATGTAAGCGCAAATGGTACGCAAAAAAAGTTTTCGTACCAAATTTGACCAAAATTGGCGCAAAATACAAATATTGAAATTCAAAAATGTCTTTGGGCTGTACGTCAATGATGTCTGTATTCAAATTCAACTTCGAAAAATTTCAGAAGTAAAACCCATTGTGTAAATTGACATAGTTAATTACATATTATTGTTTAAACTGTACAATTTAAAAAATGTTCTATATTAACTTTAATTTTTGTAAATAAATAACTACTCTCAGAATGTGTTTTGCATGATTTAAAAATCCCGTACAAATTCACAATGAAGTTGTCGCAAATACTTAAAGTTCTTTGAATTTATTCAAAAGTTTAAACAGAAAATATTTGACTATTTCTTGCTGAATTTTATTTCCCTACTTTTTAAAATCAAGAAATCTTACTTTTAAAATATGCCTACATTGTAAAAGGTCTTAAATACTTCTAAGTTGGTCATATCGAACATCAAATTAAAACTGATCAGCTAAGGAAAGATTCCTTTCTCAGTTTATTATGTTCAATAAATTTCAAAAATGTAATGAAATAATGTATTTTTTTAATATTAAATGAACCTACTGATCTAATTGAATCTACTACATTTGTATTGCATTCATTTACAATTTGAAAGAGTAATTGCAATGTAAAACATTAATTAAGAGCTTATGCTTAACATTTGAATGGATGACAATCGATAATACCATTACATTATTTTTTGTTTTCTGATTATTTCTTTTATTATTAATAAAATATGCATGCAGAACTAATATTTGTTATGGAATAATGAAAATGTCAAGATCAACTTCAGACATTTAAGTTTTTGAGACTTTGGTAACCAGCATCAAGTGGTAATTTAAGAGACTAGAGAATGTGAAGTGCTAGGATTATGGGATCACTTGGATTGCGCAATCGAAACTTGAAGCAGGCCCGGTAGAAAGAGGGAAACTGTTGACTTCGCGACGGCCCCGATGCGTAGGCGCTGGTCTGTGCGATTTTATTTGCAAGTTTAAAAAATGCAATATTTTTGTTCGATTCACCTCGCACATAAGGGCGGTATGGGACACACCTGAGGAATGACTAGATCAAGATTTAAGAGCATTGGATTCAACAAATTTGTTTTTTAATTAGTCAAAACTAAAACCAAAATAGTACCCGTTGGGTATCGGCCATTTTTTTATCTATTTATTTTTCCTTGCTCGAAGTAACTTCATTTTTCTCTGTAACGTTGAAATCGTGTTTCTGTGGAAAGTGAAACACCCCAGCAATCAGTTCAAACATATTTAGCTTCATTGTTTTTTTTTAATGAGAATAAAAAACGACAACAACTACAATTAAAGAGGAATAGAACGCGTCCTATTTCCCCCTGTTTGATGTTATTCCATTTTCCCGCTGATGACCACATTTCTAAAATTCTTAAATCTCTACTTCAGAACCAGAACGACGTAAATCCAAAAATGGCCATTTTCACTTTTTTGCTTCATTGTATGTAGAATCTTATTCCACATCGACTCATTAAAACAGTATTCTATAAAACAAATTCCTTCACAATTACTTAGCAGCGTGAAAAGAGCGAGTCCCATCCTTTGCATGTTATTCGACAATCGTTTTTCCCCTCTACTGAAAAATGACGAAAATGGACTTACGTTAGTCTGGTTCTGAGGTACAGAAATATAACGTGCTAAATTAAGGCTCAAATTGACTGTTAGTCTGTAAACGCCACATCTTTTATATTTATTTAACACTTATAATATTTCAGCTTTAATATAACTGCGAAAAACATCGATCGAATAAGAATTTGTAATTTTACTTCTGATATATCAAAATAAGTTTTTCTGTTTTAAGAATTAAAGTTACTCTTGATCGTGTAACAAGTGGAACCAAGAAAGAATCTCAAATTTCCATCGACAGGAAAGACTAGAAATAAATTCTGACACTTTATTTAAATATGATTGCCAGCTATCTCATTTCTTCCGAATATCTCCAAGTTAAAATTTTAATATGAGGTACATACAATGAAACACCAGTTTCGCGTTTTTCTAGGAACTTGGTAGAAAAGCGTAAAATACGAGAAAGAAATATAGCACCAGCTATAAAGGAACATGCTTAAAAAAACGTTAAATGCGGAAGAAACGTAGATTCGGGATACGTAAAATCAGGGTTTCCCTGTGTATAAAGCAGCGGATTAACTAAGCAGATTCATCGGCACTGGATTCCAGGCAGATAGATGTTCACTAAGTAACTGGTTGATATCACACTTTTTCGGAAATTAAAATACTACTTCCTTTTTTTTCATAAATAAAATCAAATTATTCAATTTTATGTAAAAATCGGTTTAATATATAACTATGTAATATAAAATAATACTCACGGACAATAAAGTGCGAGAGAAAAAAATATATCATTCACATTCTATCAAAATATCCTAACTCTTCTACGTGCTTTATTTTATTTTATTTTTTGCGTTGCCATTGTAGAAAGCAATAAATAACGCAGACGAGTAGTAACTTAAATAATGACAAAATTGACAAAGTATTTCAAAAAATAAATGAAAAGTTAGTTTAAATCATAGCAGACGATAAATATACAAATAGCACCAACAGTCAGTCTTCTTCTGCAGGAACAATTTTCTTATAAAAGCACGAACGATAAAATGTAGATTGAGAAGTTTAACTACAGCGTAAATTCGAAGGATTTATCAATTTAGCATACGAGAGATAAAACGTAGCTTGAGGAGTTTAACTATTGCGTAAATTCGAAGGGATATCAATTTAGCATACGAGAGATAAAATGTAGATTGAGAAATTTAACTATTGTGTAAATTCGAAGGGATATCAACTTAGGCAGGAATTCAAGTGAAACACGGACGATCGCAACTCACCAATGCAATCGCAAATTCCCAAATTTGGATTCAAGTGAAACGAATTCACTTGAATTCGACTTCCAGTTGCGATTCAAATTTGCGATCGCCTCGAAGCGATTGCAATGGTGTTTCACTTGAATTCGGCCCTTAGGCAGGAAATCAAGTGAAACACTGACGATCGCAACTCACCAATGCAATCGCAAGTTCCCAAATTTAGATTTAAGTGAAACGAATTCACTTGAATTCGACTTGCAGTGGCGATTGCAATTTGCGATCGCCTCGAAGCGATTGCAATGGTGTTTCACTTGAATTCGGCCCTTAGTATCCACCAAGATGAAGGAATAATTCTTAAAAACTCTTTTACAGAGCTGAACAACTCCACACTGCCGAAGCTGTATTTCCGACAGTAGCCGAACGTTACATAAGCGAAACCAATGCTTCTTATTAGAGAACTTAAATATTGTCTGTCATAATGAAATATTCCTCTTCGGTAAAAAGCTTTTACGGCTATAATTACGAGCGGCTACAGCTAGTAAATCTCTGTTTATTATCCCGGGGAGTCCAGACATCTTTGCTCAGACAGGAAATTAGATTAGTCGCACTTTATTAAAATAACCCAATCATGGCGTCTAGGAAGAGTGTGTGCATTCTTTTTCTCTCTGTGAGAGCACTTGGGGAGAAAAAGTGCCCGGAATACCAAGTCACTACTAATGGCTGTTGCATTATGCAGCAATAGAAGTGACGTCCGTTTGGAGGCATTTCGAATTCGCCGTGATCATTAGCAGAACATTAGCGGGTTCCTGGGACCCGGTGTTTAAAGTCATTTGATAGTTTTCTTATATTCGGTCTTTTAATGAAAATCACTCAAGTTGGTTGCGCGCTGATTGTTTCAGCTGTTTGTCCCATTTTAGCACCCAACAGCTTACCATTTATTTCTTCTAGAATAGCTGTTTTAAACGCTGTTTAGCTTTGGCACTATTTGCATACTTCGTGCATTCCCCGAGACCGGCATCCATTGTTTCATGTGGCATCACTATCGGTGAAATGCCATTGCCACCATAATTTGGACACCCAGTTTCCCCGCTAGATGGAGGCACCTAGGCAATATTCGATGCGAGACTGCATTTGGAGTTTAATTTTGCCAAGAGATATTCTACGCCAAACGGATACTCGAGGGATCTTTTGCATGCCGCATCATCATTCGAGCCGGCCACCTTGTCTAGTGGTCAGAGTAGTCTGCCATGGATGGTGTGGCCCCTGGTTCGAGTCCCGGCTTGGGCATGGATGTCCTTTCTCTCTCCTGTCCTTGTTCTTCCCTTGTGTGAATGTGTTGTTGTGAAAGGTTGCCTACCCTATAAACGGGTACCTATGGCATGCGTGTACTGTGGAAGTCGGACTTCACACCAAATGACGGTACAGTTGGAAAAGTGAAGCAGCGTGCTCCATATTGCCAGCCTGGCTGGCACACGACAAAAAAAATCATCATTCGACATGTATGCTGTCGATTTTTTGCATCTAGAAAATCCATCGACTGGAGCCGGGTTTGATCCCGCGCCTCTGGGCTTGAGAGGCCAGCGCCTTAACCACTACACCACTCAGTCGGCTTTCGAGAAAAGGGATGTCCGAATTGTTTTGGCCGAAGAGGTTGTTCACAAATGAAGTCTCGCTCCAAATTTGAAGGAGACAGGGGAAATAGACATTGTTATTTCAGTGGTAGGGGGACATGCGTAAGAGTGTTGGGTTTTTGATACGAAAAATTGAAGCGGCTGCCGAAGACGGCTAGTACAGTTGAGTTCTGATAATTCGAAGCCAAATCACTCAAATATTCCTTTATCTCGAAGTTTTCATTGGGTCCCAAACTCTTGAAAACGTTGTGGGAATGTCCTACAACTCGACCTACCAAATAACTCGAAGCTTTTAGCCGGTTCCTTGGGACTTCAAGCTTTCGAGATTCGACTGAAAAACTGAAAACTCGCATCTTAAGCACACTGCAAAAAAATGGACTGTTGTTTTTACATTATAATACTGGCAGCCGAACTTCCAATTTAAAACTGTAAAATGCATAGTAATAAACTGTAAAACTAGCAATTGTACAGTTTCTTACTCTAAAGTTAGAAATTTACAGTTTATTGCCGTAAAATTTAGCTGTACTAAACTGTAAAAACAAGTGTAATACTGGCAGCAGAGGTTCCAGTTTGAAACTGTAAAATGCAAGGTAATAAACTGTAATATTAGCAGTTTTGCAGTTTATTACCGTAAAGTTAGAAATTTTACAGTGTATTACTGTAAAATTAAAAAATTCTACAGTTTATTACTGTAAAATTAAAATTTTTTACAGTTTATTACTGCTCAATTAAAATTTTTTACAGTTTATTTCCATAAAATTAACTGTATTATACTGTAAAAACAACATCATTTTTTGTAGTGCAGATAAATCTGTACCTCAGAACCAGACTAACGTAAGTCCATTTTCGTCATTTTTCAGTATAGGGGAAAAACGATGTATTCGACAATCGTTTTTCCCCTCTACCGAAAAATGACGAAAATGGACTTACGTTAGTCTGGTTCTGATGTACAGAAATATAGGTTAGGTTTTCTTTTCTTTTTATTTATTTATTTTCTTCCTTTTGTTTTTTATTCGAGTGTGAGATGTTTGTAGTGTGAGAGGGGAGATCACAGAACAAACGATATCAAAACAAATAACATATATAACACTCAGTACAATTTTTTATAAATTTTTATTCATTTTCTTTTCTCGCTTTACACATCAAAAATATTTCATACGGTTCCGACGCTTTCAAAATGTAACATTTTTTCCAATTTCTAGAGAAATACTTGACGAATGGACTCGTGATGTTTGCTATGTAAAGCTCACGCTTCAGCTTCCACTTTCCCGTAAAAAGTCAATCAGGCATGAACTTGGGGAAACAACAACAAACTTAAGAAGTAAGAAACTCTTTTTCTTGAAAATCATCATGTGCCGTAAAAACCTGGGAATAAGGTGTAAATTTCAAAGAAATGTTTATCAAAAGTACCCAAGTTATTGTCAAAAGTCAATTTAGAATAACAAACAGTGTTATTACTTATTATGTTTTTTTCGTACAAAAAATACACATTTTTTTAAATATAATGTCATAAAAAACGATAATATTTTCGGAAACTGCGCAAGTTTTTACGCTTGTATTTAATTTAATAAAATATGGCTCTACTTAGAGTCATTCAATTAAAATAACGCAAGAGAAATTATTTTACTTGTTATACATTATTTCTTTCAAGGTAGTCAATTTTCCTTTAAGTTGAAACTATTTCTTTTAACCACCAAACTCAGGATTTAAGTTTTATTATGTATAGGGAGATGTAAGCGTTAAAATTGTTTGGATGTATAAAAGCAGTTTTTCAATTTGTTTTTAAAGTAATCTCTCGTTTTTCTTTCATTTTTCTTTTCTACTTAGAAAAAAAAAAAAATATTGCGAAAACTCGAAAACTATTGATATAAGGTTTATTTACTAAGAAAATTAGTACATTAAAAATTAAAAAAAAAAAATAAGTTTTTTTTTCTGTAATAAAAATTGATTACTCTCACCTTTTTTCTTTTTCCCTTTTGTAAGGGTTTTTTTTTTTTTTTACAGTTACATTTTTATAAACTGTTTCAGCTTTTATTGATAATTTGATAAAGAGAATTAGAAAATGTAAGATTGTTTCATCCTAGAAAATAAAACATTTTAGCTACGGCGGCAAATTGAATTGTATGTAGTTTCTTAATAAATACTCAATCCATACGTTTCGCAAAAACATTTTTTCCCCTGAAGAATAACTTTTTTCTCAATTTTCATCCTTTAAAACGATATTTTTTCCACCTCCATATATAATCTTAATTAATTGCAAAACCGATTTTTTTAACTATATCATTTATCAATTAACAGTATTCAGATCCAACTTATTTCCAAAAATTATGCTTTAATGAAAATTACACAGCTAAAATTTGTTTTTGTTTTGCTTGACAGCTCTACAATCGGGTGCTATTAATGAGGGGCAGTTAGAATGCTTGTCTAAGTGTTTTATTATGTTATCTTTACCTTCTTTTCTGTTCTCTTTTCTTCCTTCTTTTTTTAGCCTACTTTCCCGCTAAAGAAAAAGAAATACGAAAAAAGCATTAAAAGTAACTTAATAAATCTTTAAAATATCTCAAAGTCCAAAAAAAAAAAAGTCAAAAAAATAAATAAATAAATAAATAAATATCGAAAAGTTAAATATTGGAAAGTAGGGTTTTGAGATGGGGAATTTGTGTGTTTATCTGTCTGTCATATTAACATTTGTAAGAAAGTAATTGTAATTGCAGTTGACTGTTAAAATATGTAATTTTCCAATCATCTATTGAGATAATATAGAGTGTAATCTGAACTAGAGAAAAAGAGAAATAGCAAGTTTAACAAGTCGACTTTGAAGCACGGGAAAGTAGGTTCTCTTCATTCTGGTCGAGCTTCCTTTTTCTAAAAAATTTACTAATTAAATTTTTGGGTTTGCAAGCAGCAACTGTTATGCTGACTCTGTGTTCTGTTGTTGAATAACAGATCACTCGCTGCTTTAAATCCTGTTTCGACCACCAGGTGGCGAATATTTTACACTCCGCATGTGCCTCGGCTTTTTGCGGCAAGAACTAGTTTGCGTTTAATTTTAGTTTTTGACAAAGAAAAAGAAAATCACAATTTTGTAAAAATATGCACAATTGATCTAGAACAGAACAAACCTAATTTCCCACACATTTTTCTGCGATATTTTCTGCTGCTACACATGGGTCATTGGGTCATCTTTCAATGTAAAATCAACAAGGTACTCAAGATGACCATTTCAGATTTGGAAATTTTTGGAAAAATTTTAATTAATTCAAGTCGATTTTTAGTGTTTTTTGATGATACGCCAACAAAATTTCAGACTGGGAGCATGAAGGCTAAGCAGTTACATGTTTACATGTAAAATAAACATTTTAGCAAAAATTGTACTAAAATACCTTCATTATTTCCTGGTAACTGCTGATCCTTTTTTGTTCTCACTCTGAAAATGTTTGGGTTTATTCATTAAAATTCATTAAAAATCAGATATTCTTTTCAAAAGTTTCAAAAGAAACTATCTCGAAAATTCATTAATTTTTAAGTTGGGGGAAAAAGAAATGTTTATGATGAATGTTACATATCAAAATAAATTGAACGTAATTTCTCCTTAAAATGAGCTATTATTCAACTCTAACTTTGATAAACTTGAGCTATCAAGCAGAATTTTAGTAAAAACTACAAAAATGTTCTTACATTTTGTGGTACAAACTGATCCATTCATGGTCTCCCTCAGAAAATGTTTGAATATATATTTTTAAATGCATTAAAATATGCTTTCAAAATTTTTAAAGGAGTCTTCAACATTTTCAAAATTAAAAATTTTACTGATTTCTATTATTATTATTATTATTATTATTATTATTTTGAACAACATTCTAGAATATATATCTATCGTTAGAGGAAGAATGAAACAAAAAGAAAAACAGCAATACCACACAATTAACTTAAACTCAGAACTTAAGTAGAACTAAAATGTTATAATGCATGCGGGGAATAAAAGGGATTCAAAATAAACTTTGTGCAATATACAAATTTTTTAATTCAAACCCTTTCTGGGGAATTTCACGATATTTGTGACATAGGGGTGTCCGTAACAAAACTTTTTAAAAGTTTAAAAATTTTATATATATGTATTGAAAAAGTACATTCTAAAGTATATGAATATCATATTGTTTCCATAGTTCAGGGGTGCCCATCCCCCCAAGCTCGATCGCACTAAACCAAAATCAAACACGTGGTTTTTTCACTTGTAATAAAGGACTATACTTATATATAAAATAATTTTTAAAATAATAAAAACTGCGCATTTTAGAGCGTGTTACCGATCTGATGACTCAAATGACACACATTTTATAAATCACTTTAAAAAATCTTACCTACAATTTTAGATGCAGAAATGCAAATTTTTAATTACGATTCGATAAAACATCCCACCAGGTACTCAGTATCACGTGGTATAGGTGCAGGAAATGATTTTGGGAGCCTAAACATAGATCGGAAGTTATTGTTACCACTCATACGGCGGAGCTTGGGACACGCTTATTTCGCATCGGCTAGAAAATCAGAAATCGATTAAAACAAAAATGAAGTAAAATATTAACAAAGGGGTAAAAATAGAATCGTTTTTTGTGCAAGTGCGTTTTTTTTGGGAAGTTGGAAAGTGCGCATGACCTGTTTGCATGCTAAGCTTTTCTACTGGGGACACGTTACCGATCTGATTTTTGATGTATAAAAACAATATTTTCTGAAGAAAAAAAAATTTTTTTTCTGATGTTATTAGATGAAATGAAAGCAGAACCTTATCTTCTTTCTGGGGAAAATTATTTTTTTAATTAGTTATTGAAATACTAGTGAAAATTCACTTGGGACTCAAATTGGCACTTTTCTAAATATTAGCTCAATTGCACTCAGAACATTGAAAATGCAATTCTCACTGTTACGGACTCTACATTGAATTTTTCTTCAAAAACTAAACTTTTATTCCAATTAGTGTTACGGACTCTACAGTCATCATTTTCACAATCCATACTTTTTTATAGAACGCACGTTTTGATTAAAATTGTTAGCTATATTGGAGGCGAGCCTTTACTTTATCTGTCTCAAGTACCAGTTCTGCCTTTAAAATCAGTTTAAGCCAGATTTAAAGAAAAATTCAATGTAGAGTCCGTAACAGTGAAAATTGCATTTTCAATGTTCTGAGTGCAACGACAAACATAATATAAAGTGAACTATGAAAACAATATGATATTCATATACTTTAGAATGTACTTCTTCACTATATATATATATATATATATAAATTTTAAACTTTTAAAAAGTTTTGTTACGGACACCCCCATGTCACAAATACTGTGAAATGCCCCTTCTACCAACATTTGAAGGAAACAAATAAAAATGAAAAATTTCCAATTATAAAAATTTTCTTTCATATTAAATCCAAATCAAACTACGTTTTTTTTCTAATTAATTTATTTTAATTAATTTATTTTACATTTGATCACTATTCAAAGATCTTGCGAAATAGTTTGCATATCAATAACTAATTGATAAAACTCGGAAATGCTGAACGTGTTTACTGAAACGACCCTTTTCACATTGATGGAAAATGGCTTCCTGAGTGTGTCCATTTCTGTGAGCGTTAATAACTGTTAGGTGATATTCTTCTTTCTCATGGATAACTTTGCAACATTCATTCTGAAACGAGGGAAAATATTTGAATCAGTTTGGTAATAAAATATAAATATATTCAAGATTCTCACTACAAATATTATTATATAATTTCATAATCAATTCATTATTTCATAATCAATTTCATAATCAATTCATTATTTCATAATCAATTTCATAATCAATTCATTATTTCATAATCAATTTTATAATCAATTCATTATTTCATAATCAATTTCATAATAAATTCATTATTTCATAATCAATTTCATAATCAATTTTCCATAATCAATTCATAATCAATTCATAATCAATTCATAATTTCATTCAAATAGTATTGCATAATTTTATATCTATATACATAAATGACTACTTTTGTATATGTATGTCCGGGGTAATCTTCCAAACTACTGGACCGATTTTAACAATATTTTCACCGTAGATAGCTACATTAACAGGGAGTA